>SJYX01006324.1:272483-287806 GCA_006410675.1 Oreotragus oreotragus | reverse complement strand
GGAGGGATGATGTGGGGTGGGAGGTGGGAGGGGGGTTCATGTTTGGGAGTTCGTGTAAAAAAATAAATAAATACCAAAAAATAAAAATAAAAATAAAAATCCAATAAAATATGTTGGTGGTTTGGACGAGAGAGTAGCAGCAGAGGCGCAATCTTTATTTGCACTTTTGGAGAAGCAGATTTTGAGTTTAAGTATTTCAGGACAAGTAGAAAGAAGATACAGGAAGGAGACTGGAATAGATGGGTGAATGAGAGTCAGTATGAGAATGCAGCATATAATAAGTCATCTGTGCTTGCAAGCGCCTGGTGCTCAGCATCTCTGAAAAAAATGTAGGACATGTTAATACTTCAGTTATTCCAGCCAAGAGGTGAGGGAAAGATTTCCATCAGTTCTTGTCAAGCAGTGGTTGAGGGCTGCTTGAAGGGACATTTCGGGCTTGTCTTCTTCTGGTTGAAAATGTTCCTGTAGCAATTCCAAAGGGTAGAGATTCATACAAGTCTAAGTTGACTTTAGCATGTAGAGGTGGGTGCTAAAAGGATAAGGGTCTGTGAAAGGAGCTGCTTCAGGTAGTGAGAAGTGTTTTTATTCTGGATCTATTTTGATGTGAAAGATTGAACACAAAACCCAGAAGTATGATATAAGCACACACACAGAGACACACACACACATATATATAATGAAATATATGTATTTCTGTAGAAGATATTTTAAGCTTCCCTACATTTCAAAAATATTTACCGAGCATCTATACATCTATATGGTGCCATGAAGAGCAGGGATCCTGGGGATTGTTTTAAAATTTTGCTTGCCATATACACAAATGTGCAAAATTCAATTTCTATAGCCACTTACCTACCCTACTTACATATAATTAGCTCCTTCTCCTCATTCCTTAGTTGATGTAACATTCTAATGACTAGTTATTCTCATTTAATTCCTCTTTCTTTACCACTTCCCATGCTTCAGTCCCTATGCTGCATTTTGTGCTAGGCTGTGAGCTGAGACCTAGTGACTCAAGGTAGAATAAAATAGGCAACGCTTTCAACCTTTGTCTTCCCTGGTGGCTTAGCGGTAAAGAATCAGCCTTCTAATGCAGGAAACATGTGTTCCATCCCTGCGTGGGGAAGATCCCCTGGAGAAGGAAATGGTAACCCACTTGCATGCGAAATCCCATGGACAGAAGGACCTGGCGGGCTGCAGTCCATTTGGTCACAAACAGCCAGACACAACTTAGTGACTAAAGAACAACAGTCTAAACTTTAATCAAGATCATCTTAGTATTTTCCTGCTAATAATTTTTAACCTGATTTTTCTGGCTCAAGTCTCTCATTCCAATCTCTGATGTAAACTGGCATCAGAATATCAGTGGTCTATATCTAAAATACAATCATATCATATATTATAAAATATAACCATATTAAATCCTTATTGTTTGGCTGTTTTGGTTGTAAATGAAAGAATCTCAGTTAATACTAGCTTGAGTATTTTATTTTTTATTTTTATTTTTTTTAACTTGCCTTACAAACACATTTTCAGGGGCATTTCTGACTTTAGATTAGGCTCTCATTTTAATTTCTCTTGTTTAATCATCACAGTAATGTTTCTGAAATATATATTTTAGTGGACCAACACAGGCCATATCCATTCATGAACTAAAGACAGCTGTTAGGGGAAGGAATACACTGTCTAGCCAGCAGGCCTAAGTTATATTCTCATTCCTAGTTGAAGTCATCTCTAGCAAAACAATTTTGACTGAATACAAGGGGGAATTAGATCTTTAACATAAATTGTAATTCTTTTATTTAAAAAAAAAGGAGGAATAAGGAATCAGACACTGGGAAAACAAATCCATATTGGTCTTAAAAATTAGTATGCATCACCATATCCATATTCCTTAGTTTGACATATAAATCTTTTTATGACATTATCCCTTTCTAGTTCATTAGCTTTTCCATGATACTTCTTTTAGTTAGTTTTATGTTCAAAAAACATCAAATTATCACCAAATCATCATATTATCATCAAATCATCATCAATTTATTCTCTAAATGTATCTATTGGCTTTCCCATCTCAAAGCCTCTGTTCACGTTATTTTATCTGGAATGTCTCTCTGCTATTCCCTCCAAGGAAACTTCTACTCTTTCTAGGAAAACTCTCTCATTCAACAAAAGCAGTTTTACTGTAAAATTGTCCTTTTCCATCAAATAGAGTAATTGCAACCTATTCTCTGTTCCCAGCTACATGTTGTAAAATCCTCTATTTTGTGTATTTGGTAATTTTCTATTTAGCATCCTATTTCTTTCACTATAAGACTTCCCTAGTACCTCAGATGGTAAAGCGTCTACCTACAATGTGGGAGACCTGCGTTCAATCCCTGGGCTGGGAAGATCCCCTGGAGAAGGAAATGGCAACCTACTCCAGTACTCTTGCCTGGAAAAGCCCATGAACAGAGGAGCCTGGTAGGCTACAGCCCACAGGGTCGCAAAGAGTCAGACACAACTGAGCGACTTCACTTCTTTCACTATAGATTGAACTTGAACTAAAAAGGGTTGCTATACTCAACCATGTATGTCTAGTGACCAAGTATGATATCTATATATATTTGACATTAATAAATTTGATAAATTTGCTGAATAAATAACATTAAGAAAATGATGCAACATTCAACTTCATCTTGCTAGCTAAAATAATGGGATACTCATTCAGATGCTTTATAAAATAGATTAAATATTTTGAGGAGGAAAACATAGAAACTGCTATAGTGGTCTCTTGCCAAAAATCACTTTTATTCTTAAATAACTATGCTTTTATTTATTAGTTTCAAATGATTAAATATATTTTTCTGTTTTTGTAACAGGGTTTCCAGTGGTGATGATGAAGGCTTATCTTTAAATAATTTCACAAGGAGTAGACATAAAGTTTTTTAAAGGCCTTCAAATGCAATTTGAAAATATATACTTTTTTTTTTTATTCAGCCAGGTATTTAATTATGATCTACTTTCTCAATGATCTCAAAAGTTGTTAAGGAAATAAGCAAAGACCAACACATACCAACACATAGCTCTTTTATGCATGAAGAGCTCAGGGCTTGGTCAGAATATAAAATGGTCTGTCCTACATTTGTTTCTGCCTGAAGGTGGCTGGGTGAAAGTGGAGAAGTGCAAATGAAGCAATAGAATTTGGGAATAGGATGTGGGCAATGGACAGTGAGAAGAGGGTCATCCATGTTACTGTAAGTCTACAGAAGGTGGCCGTTATCTTATGCTAGAGTTCAGAATGTCAGAGTTGATGGGATAATGGAGATTATCTGTCCCATTATCTTGAATCAGCTCACAGCACAGAGACATTGTCAAAACCTCTTATAACACAGCAAATGAGTGCTAAAACTGACATGAGACCTCTGATTTCCAGACTAGTCCACAAATTTATTCCTAACTTATATTCACAGTACTTCCTGGAAGACTTTTTAGTGATATACAATACAATTCACTGAATTTAGATTAATAAAATAGAAATAGATAGGTATCATTTGAAGTATTACATACAGAAAATATTTCTTTCTAATACTCACTGGGCGTGTTGTTCTTAACCTTGTCTTTGAGGTTTCCAGGTTGCTGGCAGTAGATTACAGACTCACCTTCAAATGAGTTGGAAAAACCTGGCGAATGTGGGTAGAGCTAAGGTTTAAGCAGGGTTTATACTACTCCTGTCTCTGCCCACTTGGTATTTTGCATACGGAATAGAAATAACAGGTTTTGGCAAAGTGATAATATCAATTTTCTATTAATGACATACTTCCTCAGTTCCTTCCTTAGAATGATACAAATACGTATATGCACACACATTAAAAAATGTGTGAACTAAATATGGATAAAAATAAAAGGCTGTGTGCTTCCTCGCTCAGTCGTGTCCAACTCTTTGTGACCCTAGCCACTTATTTATTATGATATGAGCTGATTCATAAAAATATTTGAATCTCTGGCCACAGTTATAAATGCTGTTGTGCAATCATGAGATTGAAAAGTCCCTCTCTTCAAGGGGTTTTATGATCAAACTCTTATCTCATTTGAGGAACAAGACACTGCTCAGTATAAACCTAGCTGTATCTCATAAATATCATAGGTTTATAGTAATAGTAAATCCAAGGAAGTAAAGTTCCAGAAGTCTCACTTAAAACAGAACTTTTCCAGAGCCCTAGAGAAGACCTGAAAAATGTGTTCATGTGGCCCTAATGGCTTTTAGAGCTTTACTGTTGAGGAATAATTGATAGACAATGAATTGGGAACAAAGTGTGAACATTTATAAATGCAATGAAATAATCTCTATCTTAAAGAAAATTAACTTATCCATCAGCAGAAAAACTGTTCTAATGATCCTTTCTAACTCCTCCTTCTGGCCCTTCCTAACCTCTTCCCAGGCAATCATTTAGCTGTTTTCTTCCTCTAGATTAATTTACACTTGCTGAGTTCTTTACCCTGCTGGCTCAGTGTTGAAGAGTCTGCCTGCCAATGAAGGAGATGTGATTCTATCTCTGGGTGGCAGAGATCCCCTGGAGAAGAAAATGCAACCCACTGCAATATTCTTGCCTGAGAAATCCCATAGCCAGAGGACCCCGGTGGGCTACAATTTAGCAACTTAGTAAGAGTTCTGTATAAGTGAAATCATGTGGCATTACACATTTATTTATATATTTTTATTATGATAAACATACAACTTGAGATGTACTGTATTAAAAAAATTTGGTGCATAATACTGTAGTGTTGACTATATACACAAAATTGTATGTCAGATCTCTAGAACTTATTAATCTTGCATAACCTGATGAATTGGAATATCTGTTAAACATCAGCTACTCATTTCCCTCTCCCCATTCTTAGGTTGATGTTCATTGTAACATCATTCACAGTAGCATTATTTATAGTCAGAATGTCCATTTACAATTGAATCAGTTCAGGTCAGTCGCTCAGTCATGTCCGACTCTTTGAGACCCCATGAATTGCAGCACGCCAGGCCTCCCAGTCCACCACCATCTCCTGGAGTTCACTCAGACTCACTTCCATTGAGTCCGTGATACCATCCAGCCATCTCATCCTCTGTCGTCCTCTTCTCCTCCTGCCCCCAATCCTTCCCAGCATCAGAGTCCTTTCCAATGAGTCAACTCTTCGCATGAGGTGGCCAAAGTACTGTGGAGTTTCACCTTTAGCATCATTCCTTCCAAAGAAATCCCAGGGTTGATCTCCTTCAGAATGGACTCGTTGGATCTCCTTGCAGTCCAAGGGACTCTCAAGAGTCTTCTCCAACACCACAGTTCAAAAGCATCAATTCTTCGGTGCTCAGCCTTCTTCAAGTCCAACTCTCACATCCATACATGACCACAGGAAAAACCATAGCCTTGACTAGGTGGACCTTAGTCGGCAAAGTAATGTCTCTGCTTTTGAATATACTATCTATGACACCACCCTTATGGCAGAAAGTGAAGAGGAGCTAAAAAGCCTCTTGATGAAAGTGAAAGAGGAGAGTGAAAAAGTTGGCTTAAAGCTCAACATTCAGAAAACNAAGTCCAACTTTCACATCCATACATGACCACAGGAAAAACCATAGCCTTGACTAGGTGGACCTTAGTCGGCAAAGTAATGTCTCTGCTTTTGAATATACTATCCAGGTTGGTCATAACTTTTCTTCCAAGGAGTAAGCGTCTTTTAATTTCATGGCTGTGGTCACCATCTAAAATTTCTTGTTTGTGGGCAAAAACTTTGTACCCTCTGTAGAATAAATGAGTAATCTGAATACTGAGAGAGGAGTAAGAATCAGCCAAGGAATGAAATAAATATTCAGATTTCAAGATACAGCATGCCATTAAACAAGCACCAGGAATCAGATGAGCATGGTGAGAAATGAATGTAAAGAACTAAATAAAATCATATCGACCCTGGAACTTCATGCTAAAAATTTGAGGCTTTATCATAAGAAACAGTGAGAAGTTCTTTAGGACAATGTGACACAAAATGTGGTCTGCAGGTCATCTGGAAACCTGTTAGAAATGCAGATTCTCAGATTTTCCATCCCCACTTTTGCGACCCCATGGACTGTACAGTCCATGGAATCCTCCAGGCCAGAATACTGGAGTGAGTGGCCTTTCCCTTCTCCAGGGGATCTTCCCAACCCCTGGGGTCAAATCCAGCTCTCTTGCATTGCAGGCTAATTCTTTACCAGCTGAGCCACAAGGGAAGCCCAAGAATACTGGAGTGCGTAGCCCATCCCTTCTCCAGGGGATCTTCCTGACCCAGGAATTGAACCCGGGTCTCCTGCATTGCAGGCTGATTCTTTACCAACTGAGTTATCAGCGAAGCCCAGAGCATGCTAAACCATTGCTCACTCCCACCCCCAACCCCCATTAAATCAGAATTTCTGGGGGAATCTGAGTTTTAACAAATCCTCCTTGTGATTCTTATTCATACTAAAGTTTATACAGCACTGATTTTAGGAGAAAGGTTAAGCAAAGTGAGAGAGACAAGGAGCAATTGAAGTCTTGCATTTCTGGCTTAGGCAATTGGAAAATGGTGATGCCTTTCACCGAAATAAGGAACATACTAGAAGAAAAAAAAATGTCATATTCTTTTGGTTTGGGGCATTTTTATTCTGAAGGCTTATAGGAGAGAGATCTGGGCCTGAGGCAAGGATGAAAGAGTCAGCAATACAAACAGGAAAATTGACCACGGGAGTGAATGAGATCCTGCAGGGGGAGTGTGTAAAAATCAGCAGCCCCAGGGCCTAGGACCAAACCCTGAAATCACAGACTTTTTTTGGCTGCACTGGGTCTTCATTGCTGCGCACGAGCTGTCTCTAGTTGCAACGAATGGAGGTTACTCTCTAGTTGCGGTGCTCAGGCCTCTCATTGCAGTGGCTTCTCATGGTACAGAGCATGAGCTCTGGGGCACACAGACTTCAGCAGGTGTGGCACATAGGGCTTAGCTGCATGTGGAATCTTCCCGGACCAGGGGTTGAACCCGTGTCCCCTGCATCAGCAGGAAGATTCTGAACCACTGGACCACTGGGAAAGTCCTGAAAGTATTGACTTTTTTTTTTTTTTTTTAAAGAGCTTGGGCTCAGTAGTTGTGATACACAAGCTTAGTTGCCCAATAGCATGTGGGATCTTCCTGGTGTGCGTGTGTGCTAAGTCACTTCAGTTGTGTCCGACTCTGTACGACTCCATGAACTGTAGCCTGCCAGGCTCCTCTGTCCATGGGATTCTCCAGGCAAGAATGGATGGGTTGCCATGCCCTCCTTCAGAGGATCTTCCTGACCCAGGGATCGATCCCACATCTCTTACTTCTCCTGCATTGGCAGGCAGGTTCTTTACCACTAGCGCCCCTGGGAAGCCCTGAAAGTATTGACTTTTAAGAGGTGGGCAAAGGGCTTCCCAGGTGGCTTAGTGGTAAAAAATCAGCCTGCAGTTCAGGAGACACAGGTTTGATCCCTCAGTTGGGAAGATCCCCTGGAGAAGGAAATAGCAACCCGCTCCAATATTCTTGCCTGGAGAATCCCATGGACAGAGGGGCCTGGCGGGCTACAGTCCATGGGGTCGCAAAGAGTCGGACATTACTCAGCAACTAAACAACAGCAAAGAGGAGCCTCAAGGGATGGCCAAAGGAGTAAAAGGCAAACTAGGAGTCAATGTTAAGGAGAAGAGAATGTTTTAAGAAAGAAAGAATCTGTAAATGCTTTGGAGAATTCAAGTTAAATAAGGACCTGCAGATGTCTACTGGTTTCTGTGTGTGTGTTTGTGTGTGTGTGTGTGTGCTCTCTCAGTCACTAGCTCCAAGGTAGCAATTAGAGATCTTGGTTTAACGGTTTCAGTAGAATGGTAGGGGTTGAATTAAACTTGTAATGCTCAGGAATGAACTAAGAATGGTGGACGTAGTTCAGCAGTTCTCAACCAGAGGTAATTATGCTCTCCAGGGGACATTGGCAACATCTGGTGACATTTTCGCTACTGGTATTTAGTGAGAAGAGGTTAGAAATGAGACTAAACCTTCTAAAATGCACAGCACAACTCCCCTTCCCTGTCCCAATGAAGAATTATCCTGCCAAGGTTAACTGGAAGGATAATTATAATAATGCCAAAGGTCGAGAAACCCTGCTTTAGCCTAATAAAGGCTGTACACTTTTGTGGCCTATCATAATTAGAAATCTCCTGGGTGTGTCAGGGACTTCCTAGGTGGCACTAGTCATAAAGAATCCACCTGCCAATGTAGGAGATGCAGGTTCAATCCCTGGGTCTGGAAGGTCCTCTGGTGTAGGAAATGGCAACCCGCTCCAGTATCCTTGCCCAGAAAATTCCATGGACAGAGGAGCCTGGTGAGCTATAGTCCTCGGGGTCACAAACAGTCGGACGCAACTGAGCACACACACATACATGAACGCTGGGTGTATTAATATTATTAAGGCAAACACAGTATCCTGAACAAACGGTAAAAGGATGGGAAACTCGGGACTTCCCTAGTGATCCACTGGTTAAGACTGTGTGTTTCCAGTGCAGGGGACAAGGGTTCAATCCCTGGTCAGCAAACCGAGTTCCCAAATGCCCTGTGGTCAAAAAAAAAAAGAAAGAGAAAAGAGAAACTCAAGAGTTCAGAAAACTCTTTCCAATGTTGCCACTATTATCTATTATCTTTAAAATCATCATTTAAGTGTTTTCTTAGCTCCATTTCTTCATGTAGAATCATCTTATATACTCAAGGTATTTATAATCCTCCATGAACATATTTTCCTTTAAGCAAGTGTTACAGGGACTACATTCTTATTCTAATGAGGTTTCTCCTTAGGGACAAAAAGGGAATTCAAACACACCTTTATAACCGATTATAGAAATTCTGGTATAGATGCATGTTTCTGTATAGCTGAATTTCTACAAGTGCAAAAAATCTGAGTTTATTGTACAATCATTTGACAAAGAATAAGTTGAGTACGAGGAGATAAAGTGGAGAGAAAACAGGAATACAATTAGAAAATAAAGGAAATGGAGGAAACAAAGTAGAGATATTATTCTTGCAGCTGCCAGAGCTGAGGAAGCTGAAATTTGGAGCGTGGCAGCAAGATAGGGATTTTCAATATAACCGTCTGATGTCCTCTCCTCTAGGGGCTAGAATTGTGTTTATCACATTTTTTATCTCCAGATCCTGGAATGTAGTGTTCAATTCATATTTACTAATTAAAACAAGTGAATAAAAAAAGCTAAGCCTATAAAATACTGAGGTTGGGAAATGGTTTTGGACATATGGGGATTTGTTAAATAAAACTGTCAAAAAATTTTTCATTTTAAGAATCTGTTAAGAATAATCAGGGCTTACCTGATGGCTCAGCAGTAAAGAATCGACCTGCCATGCAGGAGATACCAGTTCAATGCCTGGGTCAGGAAGATCCTCTGGAGAAGGAAATGGCAACTCACTCTAGTATTCTTGCCTGGGAAATCCCACGGACAGAGGAGCCTGGCAGGCTACAGTCCATAGGTTCACAAAGAGTCGGACAGGACTTAACGACTAAACAAAAACAACAAAGAATAATTAATCATACAAAGAAAAATAGCTATCATCTACTGTGAAATTTCTGTGAATTAAACGCTTTTGTTTCTCTCCTTGCTCAGTCATTAAACCACCTTTCTTGAATGCCAGGCAAGCATTTTTGCCTTCACAGAGCTTGTATGTGTGGCAGGCAACACAGAAAACTATCATAAGGTGTAGTGGCCAACTCGGCATTCACACTTTCTTCTCCTTTTAATGAGAGTCTGTTCCTTGCTCTTGTATCCACTCTCTCCTGGGCAGCCCATGTGCCTCTAGCTTCCAGTTGGTCCTCATCTCACTTCTCTACGGTTCTTTCTAGCTTTTAGAGGCCATAGTTCATGCATGTGAAGCAGCAATTCACATGCCTCTTCCCAGAAAACAGAAACTGAGCTATAATTGTAAGCACTGGGCACAAGAGGGCACTAGCAGCTCACTGAGATTTACCAGGTTGGCCGAGTAATGTCAAGACTGATTTTGAAGTCAATTTTCTCCTGAGTTGTAGAAAACAAGAAAATTCCAAGGGACATACGGGCTAGGGGAGGGAGAAGTAACAGTTTCCAAGCCATTTATCCCTCAGATGCCAATGGTGAGAAAAGTGTCAAGAAATTTTACATATTCCTGTCAAAGAAGGAATTTAAACCAAAACTTGCAGATTCTCAGAACTTATCAATACAGTAAAAATATATAGTCTCAAAAGTGAAAAAGGGAGGGCAAACAAAGAAGCCAAACAATTTAAAAGTAATGTGCTGTTTGGGAGTTCGTGTAAAAAAATAAATAAATACAAAAAAAAAAAGAAAAAAAATAAAAAAATAAAAAAATAAAAGTAATGTGCTTTTTATTTTTCCATTTATAAATTCTACATGTATTATGAAATAAACAGAGCATGCTGCTGCTGCTAAGTCGCTTCAGTCGTGTCCGACTCTGTGCTACCCCATAGATGGCAGCCCACCAGGCTCCCCCGTTCCTGGGATTCTCCAGACAAGAACACTGGAGTGGGTTGCCATTTCCTTCTCCAATGCATGAAAGTAAAACGTGAAAGTGAAGTCGCTCAGTCATGTCCAACTCTTAGCGACCCCATGGACTGCAGCCTACCAGGCTCCCCCGTCCATGGGATTTTCCAGGCAAGAGTACTGGAGTGGGGTGCCATTGCCTTCTCCAAACAGAGCATGAGGTTGTATCAAATGGAAATTCATGTTCAACATACTTGGCAATAGAACTGTGTTCTAGCAATGTGTATGAAGGTATCTAACTGAAAAGGTTCAGTTAGAGTGGTAGCGGTTTCAGTCAGTCTCACTTTTTAAAACGAAATATCAGTAGTTAAATGGAACTGGAAATTCTAGAGATTTGTCCACTTGAACTAGGCCTGAATGACTATTCTATCTTGAGAAATAAATCAGTGTAGAGATAGAAAAGCCTCTTAGAAAAATTGTTTTGTCCTGGTGAAATAATTTGGCTGAGAGTTCTTACAGGAGATTTGTGATGTTGAGTTTGGAGAGCTTTTTGATAGCTGTGGACTAATAGGAAGTTTAACCAGGCTCCCCCGTCCATGGGATTTTCCAGGCAAGAGTACTGGAGTGGGGTGCCATTGCCTTCTCCAAACAGAGCATGAGGTTGTATCAAATGGAAATTCATGTTCAACATACTTGGCAATAGAACTGTGTTCTAGCAATGTGTATGAAGGTATCTAACTGAAAAGGTTCAGTTAGAGTGGTAGCGGTTTCAGTCAGTCTCACTTTTTAAAACGAAATATCAGTAGTTAAATGGAACTGGAAATTCTAGAGATTTGTCCACTTGAACTAGGCCTGAATGACTATTCTATCTTGAGAAATAAATCAGTGTAGAGATAGAAAAGCCTCTTAGAAAAATTGTTTTGTCCTGGTGAAATAATTTGGCTGAGAGTTCTTACAGGAGATTTGTGATGTTGAGTTTGGAGAGCTTTTTGATAGCTGTGGACTAATAGGAAGTTTGTAAGTAGTACAGTTGTATACTGAGGATTATAGCACTCAGTACTACTTGCTTGTGTGTTTTCTCCTCTTGGCCATTCATTCCTGCTTTGTATGGTCTCATTTAAAATTTTATCATTCCTCCATACCATTTCTAAATGCTTCCTAGTGTGTATCACTGAATATCACAATTGCCCATTTACCTGTCAGTACTTAAGCTGTAAGCTCTATGGCAGTAAATACCTGTCTGCCTTGGTCTCCATTATCGTCTGTGACCAGATTAATGTCTGGAACGTGAGAGATACAAAGAAAACCTGACCAAATCTCCCAAATACCAACTCTCTCAGGCCTTCCTTTTCAATATATATATTTTTTGCATTTGCACAGACCTCAAACTCCTTGAGGAGAAGGAAATGGCAACCCACTCAACTATTTTTGCCTGGGAAATCCCACCTGGAAAATCCCATGGATGGTGGAGCCTAGTAGGCTGCAGTCCATGAGGTCGCTAAGAGACTGAGCGACTTCACTTTTACTTTTCACTTTCATGCATTGGAGAAGGAAATGGCAACACACTCCAGTGTTCTTGCCTGGAGAATCCCAGGGACAGAGGAGCCTGGTGGGCTGCCGTCTATGGGGTCACACAGAGTCAGACACAACTGAAGAGACGCAGCAGCAGCAGCAGCAGCAGCTAACTCCTTGAACCTCTGTCTGCTGCCAGCCCCCAACCTCCATTTGCATAGAGGTCTCTCTGTTAAATCTTTTAGATTAAATTCCAATCGTGTGGGTGAAGGGTAGAATTCCATGAGAGAGGGCCAAGAACAACTGCTGAGGAGGGAACATTTCCAGAGAAGCTGTACTGGAGAAAACTCACCCTTATCCCCTAGGCCATCTCTCTGTCAGCCTGATCTTGGTCTCTTCATCCCCCTACTTCTAGCTCCCTCATATCCCCAGACTCCTCCAGTATGTTTGGACTTCTCTTTGAGCATCTAGATTATCTCTGACCAGCATTCTTGGTTCTCTCATATCCTTATTTTGCGTTGGCAAAGAAGTTCGTTCAAGTCTTCCATAACATCTTAAAAAAAACATGAAAGAACTTTTTGGCCAACTCAATATTTCCACTGCGTCATCACAGAACACCAACCTTCAAGTTAACTTCTAGAAAAATTTTCTGAGCCACCTAGACTTTGCGCATCAGTACAAAATCAGAATCATCAACTTCATCTTGGGCTACCTGTCAGTTTCTTTACTTTTCTGGATTCAGCTTCTTCCCATCCTCTTTTACTACTGTTGCAAACTCTCCTCAGGCTACCTCTGGCTTTAATTTAAATTGTCCACAGTATCTGCTTAATATCTTTTTAGTATTAATGGATACATAGTGATCTCTCTTCTTTTATTCCTGATACTGGTTATTGTATATTCTGTTNCACCCAGGACTGATCTCCTTTAGGATGGACTGGTTGGATCTCCTTTCAGTCCAAGGGACTCTCAAGAGTCTTCTCCAACACCACAGTTCAAAAGCATCAATTTTTCGGCAATAAGCTTTCTTCAGGGTCCAACTTTCACATCCATACATGAACATTGGAAAAACCAGAGCCTTGACTACATGGACCTTTGTTGGCAAAGTAATGTCTCTTTTCTTCAATATAATATCTAGGTTGGTTATAACTTTTCTTCCAAGGAGTAAGCGTCTTTTAATTTCATGGCTGCAATCACCATCTGCAGTGATTTTGGAGCCCAAAAAATAAATTCAGAGACTATTTCCACTGTTTCCCCATCTATTTGCCATTAAGTGTTGGGACCAGATGCCATGATCTTACTTTACTGAATGTTGAGCTTAAAGACAACTTTTTCACTCTCCTCTTTCACTTTCAACAAGAGGCTTTTTAGTTCCTCTTCACTTTCTGCCATAAGAGTGGTGTCATCTGCAAATCTGAGGTTATGATATTTCTCCCAGCAATCTTGATTCCAGCTTGTGCTTCTTCCAGCCCAGTGTTTCTCATGATGTACCCTGCATATAAGTTAAATATTCACGGTGACAATATACAGTTTTGGCATACTCCTTTTCCTATTTGGAACCATATTGTTGTTCCATGTCCATTTCTAACTGTTGCTTCCTGTCCTGCATACAGATTTCTCAAGAGGCAGGTCAGGTGGTCTGGTATTCCCATGTCTTTCAGAATTTTCCACAGTTTACTGTGACCCACACAATCAAATCTCGGAGAAGGCAATGGCACCCCACTCCAGTACTCTTGCCTGGAAAATCCCATGGACAGAGGAGCCTGGTAGGCTGCAGTCCGTGGGGTCGCTGAGGGTCAGACACGACTGAGCGAATTCACTTTCACTTTTCACTTTCATGCATTGGAGAAGGAAATGGCAACCCACTCCAGTGTTCTTGCCTGGAGAATCCCAGGGAAAGCGGAGCCTGGTGGGCTGCTGTCTATGGTGTTGCACAGAGTCGGAAACGACTGGTGACTTAGCACACAATCAAAGACTTTGACATAGTTAATAAAGCAGAAATATATGTTTTTCTGGAACGCTCTTGCTTTTTTGATGATCAAGTGGATGTTGGCAATGTGATCTCTGGTTCCTCTGCCTTTTCTAAAACAAGCTTGAACAATTGGAAATTCACAGTTCATAGTGCTGAAGCCTGGCTTGGAGAATTTTGAGCATTACTTTACTAGCATGTGAGATGAGAGCAATTGTGTGGTAGTCTGAGCATTCTTTGGCATTGTCTTTCTTTGGAATTGGAATGAAAACTGACCTTTTCCAGTCCTGTGGCCACTGCTGAGTTTTCCAAATTGAGTGCANGTGAGATGAGAGCAATTGTGTGGTAGTCTGAGCATTCTTTGGCATTGTCTTTCTTTGGAATTGGAATGAAAACTGACCTTTTCCAGTCCTGTGGCCACTGCTGAGTTTTCCAAATTTGCTGCCATATTGAGTGCAGCACTTTCACAACATCATCTTTCAGGATTTGAAACAGCTCAACTGGAATTCCATCACCTCCACTAGCTTTGTTTGTAGTGATCCTTTGTAAAGCCCACTTGACTTCACATTCCAAGGTGTCTGGCTCTAGGTGAGTGATCACACCATTGTGATTTTCTTGGTCGTGAAGCTCATTTTTGTACAGTTCTGTGTATTCTTACCACCTCTGCTTAATATCTTTTGCTCCTGTTAGGTCCATACTATTTCTGTCGTTTATTGAGCCCATCTTTGCATGAAATATTCCCTTGGTATCTCTAATTTTCTTGAAGAGATCTCTAGTCTTTCCCATTCTGTTGTTTTCCTCTATTTCTTTTCATTGATTGCTGAGGAAGGCTCTCTTATCTCTCCTTGCTGTTCTTTGGAACTCTGCATTTAGATGCTTATATAGTTCCTTTTCTCCTTTGCTTTTTGCTTCTATTCCTGTCACAGCTATTTGTAAGGCCCCCTGAGACAGCCATTTTGCTTTTTTGGATTTCTTTTCCATGGGGATGGCCTTGATCCCTGTCTCCTGACAATGTCATGAACCTCCTTCCATAGTTCATCAAGCACTCTGTCTAGCAGATCTAGTCCCTTAAATCTATTTCTCACTTCCACTGTATAATCATAAGGGATTTTATTTAAGTCATATCTGAATGGTCTAGTGGTTTTCCCTACTTTCTTCAATTTAAGTGTGAATTTGGAAATAAGGTGTTCGTGATCTGAGCCACAGTCAGCTCCTGGTTTTGTTTTTGCTGACTGTAGAGAGCTTCTCCATCTTTGGCTGCAAAGAATATAATCAATCTGATTTTGATTTTGACCATCTGGTGATGTCCACATGTAGAGTCTTCTCTTGTGTTG
>SJYX01006324.1:247287-269796 GCA_006410675.1 Oreotragus oreotragus | reverse complement strand
TTTGATCTCTGGTTCCTCTGCCTTTTCTAAAACCCACTTGAACATCTGCAAGTTCTTGGTTCAGGTATTGCTGAAGCCTGGCTTGGAGAATTTTGAGCATTACTTTACTAGCATGTGAGATGAGTGCAATTGTGCAGTAGTTTGAGCATTCTTGGCACTGCCTTTCTTTGGGAGACCCAGGTTTGATCCCTGGGTTAGGAAGATCCTTTAGAGAAAGAAATGACAATCCACTCCAGTCCTATTGCCTGGAAAATCCCATGGACAGAGGAGCCCGGTAGGCTACAGTCCATGGGTCACAAAGTGTTGGACACAGCTGAGCGATTTCACATTCGCATTTACTAGCGTGTGAGATGAGTGCAATTGTGCGGTAGTTTGAGCATTCTTTGGCATTGCCTTTCTTTGGGATTGGAATGAAAACTGACCTTTTCCAGTCCTGTGGCCATTGCTGAGTTTTCCAAATTTGCTGGCATATTGAGTGCAGCACTTTCACAACATCATCTTTCAGGATTTGAGATAGCTCAACTGGAATTCCATCACCTCAATTAGCTTTGTTCATAATGATGCTTTCTAAGGCCCACTTGACTTCACATTCCAGGATGTCTGGCTGTAGGTGAGTGATTACACCATCGTGATTTTCTTGGTCGTGAAGCTCTTTTCTGTATAGTTCTTCTGTGTATTCTTGCTACCTCTGCTTAATATCTTCTGCTTCTGTTAGGTCCCTACCATTTCTGTCCTTTATCAAGCCCATCTTTGATGAAATGTTCCCTTGGTATCTCTAATTTTCTTGAAGAGATCTCTAGTCTTTCCCATTCTGTTCTTTTTCTCTATTTCTTTGCATTGATCACTGAGGAACGCTTTCTTATCTCTCCTTGCTATTTGAATAGTAAAAGATATAATATAATCAGTTTATCATTTTATATTCTGTATAGATCATGCATTCATGTCTTATCTAAGAACGTTTCCCCGTCTAACTCAACATCTATTTTTTAATAAATCTATTTTAGGATTAAAATTTAGATAAATATTTTATTTTGAGATAATGTTTTTATATATACTGCAAGCTTTGAATGCATTATTTTTCATTTGAATGACCAGTTGTTGAAAAGAATATACTTTCTGTACTAAATTGCCTCCACATTTTTTGTGTAGTACCTATTAATTATATTCTTGTGTCTCTATTTGTGGACCTATCTCTCCACTGAATTATTTTTTCTTTTTTAAAGACAATTTCATATTCTTGATTATTTTACATTTATAATAACCATACACTCTTCCCTTTTGTCCTTCTCTTCAAAATACGTTTAAATATCCTAGTTCCTTTATATTTTCTATCAATTTTAGGGTAAGTTTGACACATTTTAAACCTGTGTTTTCATTGAACCCATAGATCAATTTTATAAATATGGACACCTTAATAATATTGATTCTTACAATCAGTGCACATAATTCATTTCTGATTTCAGACTTGAGTCAAAACATTGACTTTTATTAGGTCTCATACCTGCTAGACATTGGACTGGAGTTGTACCATTGACTTTACTGAGTCCCCAGCTCGAAGACTCACCATGCAGAAGCTGAGACTTGCTAACCTCTATAATTGTGTGAGCAAATTTCTTATAACAAAGACTTGAATAAACACACACATTCTATTGTTCTATTTCACTGGAAAACACTGCCTAATACAGTAATCTCTCGCAGTTGTTTTTTTTTTTTTTTTATTAAAGAATGCTTACATTCCATATAAGTTGTCAGACTGACTTGCATNAGTCCCCAGCTCGAAAACTCACCACGCAGAAGCCGAGACTTGCTAACCTCTATAATTGTGTGAGCAAATTTCTTATAACAAAGACTTAAATAAACACACACATTCTATTGTTCTATTTCACTGGAAAACACTGCCTAATACAGTAATCTCTCGCAATTTTTTTTTATTATTAAAGAATGCTTACATTCCATATAAGTTGTCAGATTGACTTGCATACAACTTATTTCAAAATTTTGTCCAAATTTAGTTCAAAATATTTCTTTACTGTCTGTTTATTTCTGTATAATTTGTGGTAATGCACCTCTCTCGTTTCTGTTATCGGTAGTCTGTTTCTCCTCTCAGTTGATTAATTCTATATAGAACTCATAGAATTATTACTTGGAAATATGGGTGTTATCTTTCCAAAATAGTGTTTTCGTTTTCTTTGGATATATAATCAGAAGTGCAATTGTTGAATTAGATGGTCATCCTGTTTTTAGCCTTTTTTTTTTTTTTTAAGAAATTCCACACTGTTTTTCATAGTGGCGCCATCAATTTACATTTCCACCAATAGCTTACTAGGGTTCCCTTTTCTCCACATCCTTTCCAACATTTGTTATTTGTAGTCTTTTTAATGGTAGCCATTCTTACAGGTGTGAGGTAATATCTCCATGTTGCTCTGATTTGCATTTCTCTGATGATGAGAGTGTTGAGCAACTTCTCATTTCTTGTTGGCTATCTGTACCTCTTTGGAAAAATGCCTATTTAGCTCTTCTCCCCATAGTTTAATCATTTTTTTTTTGTATTGAGTTTTATGAACTGTTTATATATTCTGGATATTAACCCCTTATCAGTCACATCATTTACAAATATTTTTTCCTGTTTAGTAGGTTGTCTTTTTTCTTGAGAGTGGTTTAATTTGTAGTGCAAAAACTTTTTAAGTTTAATCAGGACCCATTTATTTATTTTTGCTTCTGTTTCCTTTACCTGAGGAGACAGATTTTTAAAATATTGCTACAACTTAGGTCAAAGAGTATTCTGCCCATATTTTCTTGCAGGAGATTTATGGTTTTCACTTACATTTATTTTTTAATCCATTTTGAGTTTATTTTTTATTATGGTGTGAGAAAATATTCTAACTTCATTTTTTTACA
The DNA here is from genome assembly GCA_006410675.1 of Oreotragus oreotragus. Classification (NCBI taxonomy): domain Eukaryota; kingdom Metazoa; phylum Chordata; class Mammalia; order Artiodactyla; family Bovidae; genus Oreotragus; species Oreotragus oreotragus. The sequence goes on along the minus strand of SJYX01006324.1, from coordinate 266,898 downwards.
TGTATCTGTCTACTTTTCCCAGCACCACTTATTTCACTGGCTAAAAAAGGCTGGAGGTTTTTAACTATAGAAACACTTTGTAGAAATTTTTATTCTCACCAGAAACTTTTGACTTTGCTCCTGCTGCTAATTTTCTAGGAAAAAGTGTTTTCTACAAAAGTATACCTAATATTTAAAATCTTCAGTGAGTTCCTCCAGATTCTTTTTAAAGTTATTTCTCTTTCTTATAGCACCTCGTAAGATCTTATAATGGCAACAAAGCACAACACACTGGTTAGAATTATAAATATTTGGAAGTTTTTATATTCTTCATTGAGAGGTCTTTTTTGTTTTTGTTTTTAAGAACAAGGTTTCTTACCTTGTGTAACTCTGTATTCAGAGCCCTGAGACTACAGAATGCACTCAATAAATTTATTTTTTCAGTTGAATTTCTAGAAAGATGACCACCTGTAAAACTCAAGATGGCCATTTCTCAATGGCCATTTCTCAAGGGGCAGTTGAAAACAGATTAAAAGGGGTTAAAGAATGAGGGAGTGTGAGCAATTGAAAGCAGCAATTTGTACCCACACATTTTACAGCGTATGGAGCTGTAATTTTGAAGTGAAAAATCTCCATGACCACTGCTGCAATAATTGGCATTAGTGCTGTATATTCTTGACATTTTACATGAAAATTACACCTTGGTTCATACTCCCATTATTGTATTAAAAAGTTCAGATACCACCTGACTTAGAGCTCTTAGTCTGAAGAAATACATTCAGTTCATATGGTTGAAATAGTTTGTTCAATTTTCCTACACTTCACCTTAAATTGTTCATCACTCTTGCCTTTTCGAGTAGTCTTTTAGAGTCTGAGAGAGACCCCTAAAATTTTAGGCATTCTGTAGCATATACGGGGAATGACTTAGGAAGAGTTAGTTTGTTACTTTATCGCTGTCACTGGCAGCTCCTGTAATGTAGAAGAAATTGTGTTACTTACCTATCAAAACCAAGCGTACATAATCCATACATATGTTTCAAATTGGTGAATTGTGTGTAGGATAGTTTAACTTAAAATATACGCAATTTGGAAATATATATATATATATATNAAATTTTAGGCATTCTGTAGCATATACGGGGAATGACTTAGGAAGAGTTAGTTTGTTACTTTATCGCTGTCACTGGCAGCTCCTGTAATGTAGAAGGAATTGTATTACCTACCTATCAAAACCAAGTGTACATAATCCATACATATGTTTCAAATTGGTGAATTGTGTGTAGGATAGTTTAGCTTAAAATATACGCAATTTGGAAATATATATATATATTTATGGGAAGGTCCATCAGTTCAGTTCAGTCGCTCAGTTGTGTCTGACTGTTTGCAACGCCATGGACTGCAGCACGCCAGGCTTCTCTGTCCATTACCAACTCCCAGAGCTTACTCAAACTGTTGTCCATTGAGCTGGTGGCGCCATCCAACCATCTCATCATCTGTCGTCCCCTTCCACCTTCAGTCTTTCCCAGCATCAGGGTCTTTTCCAATGAGTCAATTCTTTGCATCGGGTGGCCAAAGTATTGGAGCTTCAGCTTCAGCATCAGTCCTTCCAATGAATACTCAGGATTGATCTCTTTTAGGATGTCCTGGTTTGATCTCCTTGCAGTCCAAGGGACTCTCAAGAGTCTTCTCCAACACCACAGTTCAAATCCATCAATTATTCAGTGTTCAGCTTTCTTCATAGTCTAACTCTCACATCCACACATGACTACTGGAAAAATCATAGCTTTGACTAGACGGACCTTTGTTAGCAAAATGATGTCTCTGCTTTTTATTATACTCTCTAGGTTCTTCAAACTTTTTTTTTCAAGGAGCAAGCATCTTTTAATTTCATTGCTGTAGTTACCATCTGCAGTGATTTTGGAGGCCAAATAAATAAAGTCTCTCACTGTTTCCATTGTTTCCCCATCTATTTTCAATGAAGTGATGGGCCAGATGCCATGATCTTCATTTTCTGAATGTTGAGTTTTAAGTCAACTTTTCCACTCTCCTTTTTCACTTTCATCAAAAGGCTCTTTAGTTCTTCTTCACTTTCTGCCATAAGGATGGTGTCATCTGCATATCTGACGTTATTGATACTTCTCCCAGCAGTCTTGATTCCAGCTTGTGCTTCTTCCAGCCCAGCGTTTCTCATGATGTACTCTGCATATAAGTTAAATAAGCAGGGTGACAAAATACAGCCTTAACGCATTCCTTTCCTGATTTGGAACCAGTCTGTTGTTCCATGTACAGTTCTAACTGTTGCCTCTTGACCTGTATACAGATTTCTCAGGAGGCAAGGTGGTATGGTATTGCGATCTCTTGAAGAATTTCCCACAGTTTGTTTTGATCCACACAGTCAAAGTCTTTGGCATAGTCAATAAAGCAGAATTAGATATTTTTCTGGAACTCTCTTGCCTTTTGTTGGAAATTTGATCTCTGATAGCTCTGGCTTTTTAAAATCCAGCTTGAACATCTGGAAATTCATGGTTCATGTACTGTTGAAGCCTGGCTTGGATAATTTTGAGCATTACTTTGCTAGCATGTGAGATGAGTGCAATTGTGCAGTAGTTTGAACATTATTTATCATTGCCTTTCTTAGGGATTGGAATGAAAACTGACATTTTCCAGTCCCATAGCCACTGCTGAGTTTTCCAAATTTGCTGACATATTGAATGCCACACTTTCACAGCATCATCTTTTAGGATTTGAAATAGCTCAACTGGAATTCCATCACCTCCGCTAGCTTTGTTCATAGCGATACTTGCTAAGGCCCACTTGACTTCACATTCTAGGATTCTGCCTCTAGGTGAGTGATCATACCATCATGATTATCTGGGTCATGAAGATCTTTTTTGTATAGTTATTTTTTGTATTCTTGCCACCTCTTCTTAATATCTTCTGCTTCTGTTAGGACCTTGACATTTCTCTCCTTTATTGGGCCCATCTTTGCATGAAATTTTCCCTTGGTATCTCTGATTCTCTTGAAGAGATCTCTAGTCTTTACCATTCTATAGTTTTCCTCTATTTTTGCACTGATCACTGAGGAAGACTTTCTTATCTTTCCTTGCTATTCTTTGGAACTCTGCATTCAGATGGGTATGTCTTTCCTTTTCTCCTTTGCTTTTGGCTTCTCCTTTTTTTTTTCACAGCTATTTGTAAGGCCTGTCTCCTCAGAAAACTATTTTTCCTTTTTGCATTTCTTTTTCTTGGGGATGGTCTTGATTACTGCCCCTATACTATGTCACAAACTTTCATCCATATTTCTTCGGGTACTGTGTCTATCAAATCTAATCCCTTTAATCTGTTTGTCACTTCTACTGTATAATCATAAGGGATTTCATTTAAGTCATACCTGAATGGTCTAGTGGTTTTCCCTACTTTCTTCAGTTTAAGTCTAAATTTGGCAATAAGGTGTTCATGATCTGAGCCACAGTCAGCTCCCCATCTTGTTTTTGCTGAATATATAGAAGGTCCATAGAGAGTCTTTAAAATGTATATACATAATTAATACACATTTATGTATAAATATATGGTGGATTATATATAAACATTTATCTTTTTTTTAAGACAGGATAATTTGTAAGATATTTTAACTTAAAATATAAGCAACTTGGAAATATATATGTATTTATGGGAAGATCCATAGATAGTTCTTCAAATATATACATATTTAAAATATATATACATATATAATATATATTAATATATAATGGATTATAGATACAGTCCATGGGGTCACAGAGTCAGACATGATTGAGCAACTAAGCACAGCACAGACAGTAACTCTGTCATATTTGCTATTTAGACCCTTTTTCTGAAACAGCAAGAACAAGTAAGTGTTCTATTAGGCAAGATTTTCAGAGCTTTGAGATTTCTCAGAGTAACTGGATAAAGAGGTTCTTGCTTCATTTATATTAATTTTCTTGTGAAATATACTTATGAACTTAACTATCCATATGAGTAATGTCATTTTGGTTCAAAGTAGTCTTGGAATTTTCCTTTTATTTATTTTGGAGTTGAATTTAAATCTTGTTAATTTGCGTTTTCTGGGTTGTTATTTGTGGTGGGGAGAGTTGATTTTAGGATTATGCAATGCATTATTCAAAGTTGCCCTACAGAGTCTCTGGTTTGTGATTAAAATAGAAAATACATTAGAAATAAAGTATGTAATGAAGTAAGGGGGGGGGATCTTTACTGGGCATACATTACATTGCATTTAAAATATACCAAATGTCCTAAAAAAGAAATGCATGCATGACCTTCAAAGTGAACTACTTGAATATAGTCAATATTTATTTAGTTTTTTAAAATGAAATCCTGATTTAAGTATCAAACCAAATGATCACTAGCCATCATCTGAAAAAGAAATGCATGCATGACCTTCAAAGTGAATTACTTGAAATAGTCAATATTTATGTAGTTTTAAAAAAATGAAACTTTGATTTAAATATCAAACCAAGTGATCATTAACCATAATTTGAATATATGTGATCTTAAATATTTAGAGTTTGTAGCTCTAAATGTTACATTTAAAAAATTGTTTTTTTCCATTCCTACAGTACACCAAACACTTAAACAAGAAGGGATTTGAAAATGTTCTATACATTTGTCAGCATGATATACTTTGGCAAATGCCAACTACTTACATATAGTAAACAAATAGTACCAATCTAGTGGAAATAAAATAATGTACAGTGTGGCTTAAGCCATGTAATTTGGACTCTTTAAAATATCTGAACCCAGTAACTTTGCCCTCTTGTGTTATTTCAGGGATTATATTGCAAACACAGTAAAACTGATTTTTAGATAGGTGACTCAGAGGTTAAAGCCCCTGCCTGCAATGCAGGAGACCTAGGTTCGATCCCTGGGTTGGGAAGAACCCCTGGAGAAGGGAATGGCAACCCACTCCAGTACTCTTGCCTGGAGAATCCCACGGACGGAGGAGCATGGTGGGCTACAGTCCACGGGGTCACAAAGAGTCAGATACTACTGAGTGACTTCACTTTCACTTTGGCTTTAGTAACATTATCTTGGAACTAAGGTAACTAAGGTAGGAGGTAGCAAGTTTATCTAGGTTGGTGGAGGTAGCAAGTTTATCTAGGTTGCTCTANCAGTCCACGGGGTCACAAAGAGTCAGATACTACTGAGCGACTTCACTTTCACTTTGGCTTTAGTAACATTATCTTGGAACTAAGGTAACTAAAGTAGGAGGTAGCAAGTTTATCTAGGTTGGTGGAGGTAGCAAGTTTATCTAGGTTGCTCTAACAGAAATCCTTTAGGAGCAGAGCATTTTCCTTGGGTACTAGTAGAAAAGGAAATCAGACTGCAGAAGAGAATTCAATGTGAGGGAGTTTTTCCTTTGCTGACATAGAAAAGGCACAGAGTAAAAACCAGGAATAGTCACTAGTGGGTGAAAACAGTCCCAGGTCAGCACTCAGCAAGAAAATGGAACTGAATTCTGCCAACCACCTGAATGAGCTTACAAGTACATTCTTCCCCAGAGCCTCAAGATAAATACCAAACCCAGCTGACTGGTACCCTAAGCAGAGAACCAGCCGAGTTTGCCTGGAATTCTGAGCTGTGGAAGTGTGAGACAGCATATGCATATGAGTGTTGTATTAAACCACAAGTTTGAGGTCATTTGTTACACAGCAACAGAAACCTAATACAATCATGTCTCTACACACTATAAAAGTTGTTTTCATGGGAATTTCCTCAGAGTGCTTTAGCAGATGCTGAATAGAAACCAGAAGTACTCTTCAGACTCAACTTACGTTTTTCTCAAGGTCTTAAGGTCCTCTTTCATGACTCCTACATGAACACAGGCACATCTGAAATGTAGGGTAAAGTCTGACATCCAAGCACAAAGTACATGAAGGGAGCAATGTGAGAAATGGCTATTTAAAAGTCAGTCTGTCCTGCTTGATCAAAATTGCAGTATTAGGAGAAGTTGTTATCTCCAAATCATAAAGTTTCAATCCATAGTCAAGGAAATAAGATCATCCATGCTGGGAAGCAACTAAGCCCATGAACCAGAACTTCTGAGCTCATGTGCTCCGGAGCCTATGAGCCACAACTACTGAAGCCCACGTGCTCTGGAGCTGGCGTTCCAGAACTAAAGAGTCCATGCACTGCAATGAGAGATTCCATGTAACACAACTAAGACTCAACGCAGCTAAATAAATACATTTTTTAAAATGGATAAACTATGTTATACTTGGCTAGTGCCATCTGAACCAGATTCAATAAGACATTATAAACAATAACATGCCTATGAAAAGAAGGGTAGCTTAAAGGGGTCTAGAGTAAAAATTATGGAATAATTCAGAAAAGCAAGAATCAGAGTGACCAGGAAAAAGAGAAATATGACTCAACTGGTGAAAAGATTATCTTTTGAGGTAAATCAGTTGTCAGTTTCCGGGATTTCATTAATTTTCATACTGTTGGGATCACCCATGTTTATTGAAATTGGTTTAAATACCCAATCGTATGTGGTGGGAGATTGGAAAGTTTTCCTAACAATTCACAACTTTGGGTGTTCATCTCCTTCTAATTTCCTGCTTCTGATGAGCTTTTGAGCCAGCAGCTATGCTTTGCCTCTGTGTCTCCTATTATTTTACAGTTCAAATGTCTGAGCTGAACTCACCTTTTCTTAGACATTACTATTATTAGGTCTGTGTAGAATAATAATACTTCAATAGTTTGGGGCAAATAAAGAGGATCCATACTAACACGTGATATAATCAATTAAAAATTTGCCAATCAGCCATCTTAAATTTTAAGATTCTCAGCATTTTCTCCCAAAGATACTTTGCCTATAGCTGTGTACTTCAGCTCCTCTAGTATTTGCTTGATTTTTTCCTCTTTTCTGATTTAAATTCTTATCAATTTCTTATGTAAAGTATGTTAACCATTGTGCTGCCTCACTTCTAGATTATCAGACTACATACACAGTGCTTTAACTCATAGACAGCATACTCAAAAGGGATTCCATTCCTATGAAGTTTCAAAGTAGGCAAAAGTAGACAGAGTGATGGACATCAGAATAGAAGTTGTCAGAACTGACCAAGGGCTCTGGCAACTTTCTGGAATGATGGAGATGTTCTGTGAATTAATGAGTGTGGGCTACATGGGCACCTGCACTTACCAAAACTCATCATGTTGTATACTTAAGATTTATACATTTCACAGTGTGTAAGATCCTTCCACAGTAATGTATGTAAAAGATAAACTTAAAAAAAAAAGAAAGAAAGAGAAAAAAAGGAACTATGCTGAAACATAAAACAAAGCATTTACTGAGGAATTTTGGAAACACTTTAGGATCAGAGTGAAATTTGAGTTGGGCACATAAGGAAAGGGAAGATTAAGACAGATATTTATGGGAGAGGGAATAGTAAAACTAAAATATAGATAATATGATGTAGAAAGACTCCTTAGTAAAGAGGAATTTTGTATAAGTATCTAGAGACATAAGTAAAAAGGAACAATTGTTCCAAGGCTATTGCAAGTTAAACTGAGATATTTAGAATATCTCAATAGCTGAAAACTGTTGAAGGTTTAAAGACATTCAGGCTTTATCTGAGAACCTATTTGCATAAAGGGGCTTCTCTGGTGCTCAGAGGGTAAAGCGTCTGCCTGCAATGCTGGAGACCCAGGTTCGATCCCTGGGTGGGGAAGATCCTCTGGAGAAGGAAATGGCAGCCCACTCCAGTACACTTGCCTGGAGAATCCTATGGAAGGAGGAGCCTGTTAGGCTACACTCCACCGAATTGCAAAGAGTTGGACACAACTGAGCGACTTCACTTTCACTTCCTTTATTTACATAAATTAGGATATCAAGTTAATTACTAACAAGATTAATTCAAGAAATGGAACATTTTTTAAGAGGGGGGAGCAAACACAGCTCATGCCAATAATAATGAAAGACANAACCTGCATATAGGTTTCTCAAGAGGCAGGTCAAGTGGTCTGGTATTCCCATCGCTTGAAGAATTTTCCACAGTTTATTGTGATCCACACAGTCAAAGGCTTTCGCATGGTCAAAAAAGCAGAAATAGATGTTTTTCTGGAACTCTCTTGCTTTTCCCATGATCTAGCAGATGTTGGCAAATTGATCTCTGGTTCCTCTGCCTTTTCTAAAACCAGCTTGAATATCTGGAATCTCAGTTCACATACTGCTGAAGCCTGGCTTGGAGAATTTTGAGCATTACTTTACTAGCGTGTGAGATGAGTGCAACTGTGCGGTAGTTTGAACATTCTTTGGCATTGCCTTTCTTTGGGATTGGAATGAAAACTGACCTTTTCCAGTCCTGTGGCCACTGCTGAGTTTTCCAAATTTGCTGGCATATTGAGTGTAGTACTTTCACAGCATCATTTTCAGGATTTGAAATAGCTCAACTGGAATTCCATCACCTCCACTAGCTTTGTTCATAGTGATACTTTCTAAGGCCCACTTGACTTCACATTTCAGGATGTCTGGCTCTAGGTGAGTGATCACATTCATTGTGATTATCTGGGTCATGAATAATACAGTTCTTCTGTGTATTCTTGCCACCTCTTGTTAATATCTTCTGCTTCTATTAGGTCCATACCTTATATAACCACAAAATTAAGAATGCAAACAGAGCACCTTGGGAGCATGAAGAGGAGGTGCTGGATGCATTCCTTGATTCTTTTTTTTTTTTTTTGTTTGTTTGTTTGTTTTTGCATTCCTTGATTCTTGATCCCCCTTCCTACATCTTAAAGCTGGTAGTGGTGGGTCATAGCACTCTGATCTTGTTGTTCTCATCACATCTCCTTTTCTGCTTCCTGTTTCACTTCTAAGAATTGTTGTGGTTACAGTTTTAAGAATTTAAGAAGTTTTTAAGAATTGTGGTTACAGGGCTCCCCTGGTGGCTCAGACAGTAAAGAATCCACCTGCAATGCAGGACACCTGGGTTTGATTCCCGGGTTGGGAAGATCCCCTGGAGAAGGGCAGGCCACCCACTCCAGTATTCTTGCCTAGGAAATCCCATGGACAGAGGAGCCTACAGTCTGTTGGGTCACAAGAGGTGGACACAACTGAGTCCACCCTGGATAATTCAGAATAATCTCATTATTTTAAGGTCAGATGTTTAGCAACCTTATTTCCATCTGCAACTTTAGTTCCCCTTTGTCATGTAACCTAAGATATTCACAGGATCCAGAAATTAGGATATAGACATCTTGGAGGTTGGGAACAGGGAGAGGTGGGACATTATTCTGCCTTCCACAATAGCCTATGAGTCAAAGAGGAAATCTCACAAGGAAAAAAAAATTATATATATATATATATATATATTTTTTTTTTTTTAATGTGGCTTCTCTGATAGCTCAGCTGGTAAGGAATCTGCCTGCAATGTGGGAGACCTGGATTCAATCCCTGAGTTGGGAAGATCCCCTGGAGGAGGGCATGGCAACCCACTCCAATATTCTTGCCTGGAGAATACCCCTGGAGAAGGGAATGGCAATCCACTCCAGTATTCTTGCCTGGAGAATCCCATGGACAGAGGAGCCTAGTGGGCTACAGTTTATAATGTTGCACAGAGTCACACATGACTGAAGCAACTTAGCACAGCACTGAGAGAATATTTCCTGGGTTATAGTCCTCAGTATGATGTTGAATAAAACTTAACCCACTACTTTTATGTTGCGTGTTTTTCTCTCAGTTGACACTGGCAGTGTAGAAAGCATGCAAGTTGTCTCCTCTCTTCTGAATTCACAGAGGTTTTACAACAAAGCAGATAAGAATATGTATTTTGGAACCAGATGCCTCAGTTCAAATACTAGCTCTGCATTTACCAGTGATGTGACCTTGGGCAAATCATTCACACTGTGTGCTTCAACTTCCTTATTTAGCCAATGGGGAAATAGTATTCTTACGGGTTTATTGTGAGAGTTATGAGTCTATTTTGTGAAGTAATACTTTTTCAAAGTCTACGTTTGTGAGAACGGTGCCTGCAAACATATGGGCTGTTTAAAAGAAAAAGAAAAAAAAAAAAAACCACCACTCGTGCTGAAATTAGATGCATATGTGGTGAACACAAATTGCTAAAACTTTGAGCTTTCTAGCTTTCCTTACAAATTGTTCTTAATTTTGGCTGCACATTAGAATCACAGAGAATCTTTTAGAAACTCTCTCGCTATGTACCTCAGGCTGCTGCTGCTGCTGCTAAGTCGCGTTAGTCGTGTCTCTGTGTGATCCCATAGATGGCAGCCCCCCAGGGTCCCCCGTTCCTGGGATTCTCCAGGCAAGAACACTGGAGTGGGTTTCCATTTTCCTTCTCCAATGCATGAAAGTGAAAAGTGAAAGTGAAGTCGCTCAGTCGTGTCCAACTCTTAGCGACTCCATGGCTAGTTAGATCAAATTTCCCCAAAGGAGATACAAAGCAATGGGAATTATCAAAACTTCCCAGGTGATTTCATTGTGCAGCCAACACTGAAAACATTGCCTTAACTCCTTCGTACACCAAAGAAAATTGAGCGTTCGTAGACTGAGCTTCTTTTGTATTAGTCACTGCAGATGAGTTTCCTCAAAAAGATTCTTTTGCTTTGCAGAATGCAGATATTACAGAGAGGAATAGCGTGAGGCTAAATCTCAGATGTAAGGAAATTTGGAAAAACTTGGCAGTTGATCTCTGTGGCACTGAGATAGATCCCAGAGTCTGAGAAGGCAAAGCTCTGTCCGGGTGCAGTCCTGTCTGTCAGGGGCTCCGTCCGTGCTCTCTGAATGACTCTCCCCCCTGTTCACTATGCTCCAGCCTGACAGCCACCTTTGCCTTCCTTTAATGGGCCAAGCTCTTTTCTGCTTCAAGGCTTTTCTGCTGGCTCTTTCTTATTCCAGTAATGCTCTCTACTCCCTACCCACCCACTCCCTTTTTAAAAAACAAACAAACAAACCTGGCCATTGCCTACTATTGTTTCCTCAGAAAAATATTTCTTGACTTTCCAACACAATTAGCCCTTCCAGGTCCCACTATTGTAATCATCCGCCAACATTATATTTGCCTTCACAGCTCCTATCACGTCCTTCACAATGTGTCATTATGTGTTTAGTCGTGGGATTATTGGCTTAATGCCTAACTCCTGGCTAGAGTATAAGAGTTATGTTTATTTTGTCTGACTCCCAGTGCTTCATGCCTAATACTGTATACTACAGATAGTCCCTACTTATAGTGGTTCTGCTTATGATTTTTTCACTTTACCATGGTGTGAAAGTGAAACACATTCAGTAGAAATCATACTTCAGATTTTGAGTTTGGATCTTTTCCCAGCCTAGTGATCTTCACTAGGATGCTCTTTCATGTTGCCAGGCAGTAGCAGGGAGCTGGATTTCCCAGGGAGCGACGTGACTGTGAGGGTAAACAACTGATACAGTCACAACCATCCTGCACCCAGATAACTATTCTGCTTTCACTTTCACTATAGTACTCAATAAATTACACAAACTATTCAACATTTTATTATAAAATAGGCTTTGCGTTATATGATTTTGCCCAACTATAGGNGCCTGTTCTCTCTTTTAGGAAGTTTATGGTGTCATGTCTTTTATTTAAGTCTTTAAGAATCCTAAGTTTATTTTTGCGTATGGTATAAGGGAGTGTCCTGACTTCATTGATTTATATGTGGCTGTGCAGCTTTTCCAACACCATTTGCCAAAGAGAATTCTCTCCATTGTATATTCCTTCCTCCTTTTTCAAAGATTAATTGATTGTAGGCCTGTCTCTTATACACATCTAGATGTGTATAAGAGACAGCCAGTGCACCCGGTGGTCTCTGTCTCACCCATGTCCTTTCAGAGCCCAGGTCCAGATCTCTGTGCTAACTCAAGAATGAAGAATGGTCTGTATCCAGGGGACATTTCAGTTAAGACCTTCTAGAAAGGGCAAGATCAACCGCCTCACAACCTGCCCCCAACCTGGTGTAGCTGTTGTCAATTGAACAAAAAATGCACAACAAGTTATGCTGTATTTGGTGGACAAAACTGAGGACTTAAGCCCAGAACACAGCATTTCAGATGACTCCGAAAGACTGTTCCTAAGAGGCAAGGGGTCGGGTAGGATATATAGGAGTTTTTGCAACAAACCAGTTATCAACGCTTCTTTGAGAAATAACTGGGAACTTTAATGTGAGCACTAATCTAGGTATTATTGAACTAATGTTCATTTTCTTACGTTTGATCATGGTACTGTGCTCCTCTAGCAGAATGTCATACTTGTAGATGCATGCTGAGTACTGGGGTGACTGTTATCATGGCCACATCTTACCTTTAAATGGTTCAGCAAAAAACAAAGTGTGTGACAAATGTCACATATGTGTGGGGAGAGAATGTGTTGGAGAGAGAACTAGAAGGGTATTATTTAAAGTACAGACTTGCCACTAGGAGATAAATAAGTTCTGGAGATCTAATGCACAGAATTAGTAATTATGATAACAATACTGTTATAAACTTAACAGTTGCTTTATTGCCAAGAGAACAGATCTTAATTATTCTTACCACAAAAAATTATAGTTATGTAATTTCACGTAGGTGTTAGGTAACTCTACAGTGTGATCATCATATTGCAATATATAAATGTATTAATGTCAAATCAGTATGTTATAACCTTAAACCTTCACAATATTATGTGTCAGTTATATCTCAGTTAAAAAAAAAAAAAAAACAGCTAGGGAGACAAAGCATATGTGACAAGATCTCTTTTTATACAGCTATAACCTAAGATGCCGGGTCCCCTTTTAGAACTGCCTTGTTAGCAGTTAGGAAGATTTGTGTCCCAGAGGCTGTGGGCTGTGCTGGGCTGGGGAGCTTGTGATACTGAGAAGAAGGAAAACTACATATCCATAGGTTAGCAGTTTAGCATTTGAAGGATTGAAAAGTTGTATTTCACGTGTCACGGTCACATGCATTAGGAAGGAGTTCTAGGATCTGTCTAATAAAACATTAAGCAAATATTGGACTTCTGTGGTGGTGCAGTGGGTAAGAATCTGCCTGCCAGTGATCTGGGTCTGATCCCTGGTCTGGGAAGATTCCACATGCCGCAGAGTAACTAAGCTGAGTCCACGCTCTAGAGCCCAAGAACCCCAACTACTGAACCCGAGGGCTGCAGCTGCTGAAGCCCACACACTGAGTCCCTGCTCCACAGCAAAACAGCCGCCACAGTGAGAAGCCCGGGCACCGCCACAAAGAGTAGCCCCCACTCACCACAACGAGAAAGCCCACGTGCAGCAACGAAGACTAGCAGAGCCAAAAGTAAATCAATGCATTTCTTTAAAAAAACGTTAAGCAAATATCATTTTGTTGAGCCTGTTTTGTCTCGTTTATACAACTCCAACCTCTTTTTACTATGGGGGTCGAATCTCTTCATCAGCAGACTGACTGCGGAGGCACAATGATGGAGCAATGCCACCTGCAAGCCTCAAGAGAGAGAATAACAGAAGAGAGTGCAGGAGAATTTAATCCAGACAGTCCTGTATTCAAAATCTAACCTCAAGCAGTTACTAGGAAAAGCACTTTTCATTGCCTTCACTTCTCAACTTTCAAATGAGATTGAATGACACTTGTTTACTGAGTTGTTAGGAGAATTAAGCAAGATAAATGAAGTAAAATACATAGCTTAATGCCTGCCATTTAATAAACAGTACTCAGTGGTTTCATTTCTTCTTAGATTAATGTCATGAATCATGTACATACAGATATGTATATGTTAAATTTTGAAAAGTTGAATCTTGACATGTATGTCTATGTATATGTTCAGAATATGGATTAGAAAGATACATGCCAAATTATTGATAGTGCTTTATACAGGGACTGTGGTGGGCAGTCTTCCACTATTCATTTTATGTACTCACTGTTTAAAATTTTTCACAATGAAAAACTGATTTGTTTCATCTAAGAGCAAAGGTGAACTGTCTTTTAAATGTACTAGAGGTGGGAAGGGGTTGCCTGCTCTTGGAAGAAATCTTGCAATGAAACCTTTTCTAAATCCTTTCCTTCTTCTAATCATCTGTAATCAAGACTTTATATGTAGAATTTTTTTTAATAAAGTGCCCTAGATTCTGATTGGTAATGGGATTAGGCAGGATAGAAGAACAGAAACTGATTTTAAAAATCTGTCCTCAGGGCTCCCCTTGGCTGACCCCACCTTGACCTCCCTGCTTTCTTCTAAGAGCAAAGCATGTATTGGGCTCTACTAGGAAGGCCCTGGCTGTGTGATCCAGTCCCGGGGTCCCCTCCTCCATGACACTGTTTATGTTTATACTCCTGAGATAAGTAGGCTATGGTAGTTCTGTCCATAGAACTAAGACCTGTCTCTTATACACATCTAGATGTGTATAAGAGACAGGTCGTGTCCAACTCTTAGCGACCCCATGGACTGCAGCCCACCAGGCTCCTCCATCCATGGGATTCTCCAGGCAAGAGTACTGGAGTGGGGTGCCATTGCCTTCTCCAAGTGGCACTAGTGGTAAACAGTCTGCCTGCCAATGCAGGAGATGGAAGAGACGTGGGTTTAATCCCTGGGTCAAGATCCCCTGGAATATGGCATGGCAACCCATCCCAGTATTCTTGTCTGGAGAATCCCATGGACAGAGGAGCCTTGTGGACAAAGGTCCAAGGGGTTGCAAACAGTTGGACATGATTGAGCGACTGAGCACAGACAGTAATTAGAGATGCTGAGCATCTTTTCATGTGCCTGGCCTTCTAGATGCTTCTTTAGAGAAATGTCCCTTTAGGTCTTCTACCCATTTTTTGATTGGGTTGTTTGGGTTTTTTGTTATGGGGTTGTATGAGCTATTTGTATACTTTGGAAATTAAACACTTGTCAGTCGCATCATTTGCAAATGTTTTCCCATTCCGTGGATTGTCTTTTTGTTTTGCTTATGGTTTCCCTTATATGCATAAGCTTATAAATTTTATTAGGTCATATTTGTTTATTTTTGCTTTTATTTCTTTTGCTTTTGGAGACTGACCTAAAAAAACATCGCTATGATTTATATCAGAGAATGTTTTGCCTGTTCTCTCTTTTAGGAAGTTTATGGTGTCATGTCTTTTATTTAAGTCTTTAAGAATCCTAAGTTTATTTTTGCGTATGGTATAAGGGAGTGTCCTGACTTCATTGATTTATATGTGGCTGTGCAGCTTTTCCAACACCATTTGCCAAAGAGAATTCTCTCCATTGTATATTCCTTCCTCCTTTTTCAAAGATTAATTGATTGTAGGCCTGTCTCTTATACACATCTAGATGTGTATAAGAGACAGCCAGTGCACCCGGTGGTCTCTGTCTCACCCATGTCCTTTCAGAGCCCAGGTCCAGATCTCTGTGCTAACTCAAGAATGAAGAATGGTCTGTATCCAGGGGACATTTCAGTTAAGACCTTCTAGAAAGGGCAAGATCAACCGCCTCACAACCTGCCCCCAACCTGGTGTAGCTGTTGTCAATTGAACAAAAAATGCACAACAAGTTATGCTGTATTTGGTGGACAAAACTGAGGACTTAAGCCCAGAACACAGCATTTCAGATGACTCTGAAAGACTGTTCCTAAGAGGCAAGGGGTCGGGTAGGATATATAGGAGTTTTTGCAACAAACCAGTTATCAACGCTTCTTTGAGAAATAACTGGGAACTTTAATGTGAGCACTAATCTAGGTATTATTGAACTAATGTTCATTTTCTTACGTTTGATCATGGTACTGTGCTCCTCTAGCAGAATGTCATACTTGTAGATGCATGCTGAGTACTGGGGTGACTGTTATCATGGCCACATCTTACCTGTAAATGGTTCAGCAAAAACCAAAGTGTGTGACAAATGTCACATATGTGTGGGGAGAGAATGTGTTGGAGAGAGAACTAGAAGGGTATTATTTAAAGTACAGACTTGCCACTAGGAGATAAATAAGTTCTGGAGATCTAATGCACAGAATTAGTAATTATGATAACAATACTGTTATAAACTTAACAGTTGCTTTATTGCCAAGAGAACAGATCTTAATTATTCTTACCACAAAAAATTATAGTTATGTAATTTCACGTAGGTGTTAGGTAACTCTACAGTGTGATCATCATATTGCAATATATAAATGTATTAATGTCAAATCAGTATGTTATAACCTTAAACCTTCACAATATTATGTGTCAGTTATATCTCAGTTAAAAAAAAAAAAAAAACAGCTAGGGAGACAAAGCATATGTGACAAGATCTCTTTTTATACAGCTATAACCTAAGATGCCGGGTCCCCTTTTAGAACTGCCTTGTTAGCAGTTAGGAAGATTTGTGTCCCAGAGGCTGTGGGCTGTGCTGGGCTGGGGAGCTTGTGATACTGAGAAGAAGGAAAACTACATATCCATAGGTTAGCAGTTTAGCATTTGAAGGATTGAAAAGTTGTATTTCACGTGTCACGGTCACATGCATTAGGAAGGAGTTCTAGGATCTGTCTAATAAAACATTAAGCAAATATTGGACTTCTGTGGTGGTGCAGTGGGTAAGAATCTGCCTGCCAGTGGTCTGGGTCTGATCCCTGGTCTGGGAAGATTCCACATGCCGCAGAGTAACTAAGCTGAGTCCACGCTCTAGAGCCCAAGAACCCCAACTACTGAACCCGAGGGCTGCAGCTGCTGAAGCCCACACACTGAGTCCCTGCTCCACAGCAAAACAGCCGCCACAGTGAGAAGCCCAGGCACCGCCACAAAGAGTAGCCCCCACTCACCACAACGAGAAAGCCCACGTGCAGCAACGAAGACTAGCAGAGCCAAAAGTAAATCAATGCATTTCTTTAAAAAAACGTTAAGCAAATATCATTTTGTTGAGCCTGTTTTGTCTCGTTTATACAACTCCAACCTCTTTTTACTATGGGGGTCGAATCTCTTCATCAGCAGACTGACTGCGGAGGCACAATGATGGAGCAATGCCACCTGCAAGCCTCAAGAGAGAGAATAACAGAAGAGAGTGCAGGAGAATTTAATCCAGACAGTCCTGTATTCAAAATCTAACCTCAAGCAGTTACTAGGAAAAGCACTTTTCATTGCCTTCACTTCTCAACTTTCAAATGAGATTGAATGACACTTGTTTACTGAGTTGTTAGGAGAATTAAGCAAGATAAATGAAGTAAAATACATAGCTTAATGCCTGCCATTTAATAAACAGTACTCAGTGGTTTCATTTCTTCTTAGATTAATGTCATGAATCATGTACATACAGATATGTATATGTTAAATTTTGAAAAGTTGAATCTTGACATGTATGTCTATGTATATGTTCAGAATATGGATTAGAAAGATACATGCCAAATTATTGATAGTGCTTTATACAGGGACTGTGGTGGGCAGTCTTCCACTATTCATTTTATGTACTCACTGTTTAAAATTTTTCACAATGAAAAACTGATTTGTTTCATCTAAGAGCAAAGCTGAACTGTCTTTTAAATGTACTAGAGGTGGGAAGGGGTTGCCTGCTATTGGAAGAAATCTTGCAATGAAACCTTTTCTAAATCCTTTCCTTCTTCTAATCATCTGTAATCAAGACTTTATATGTAGAATTTTTTTTAATAAAGTGCCCTAGATTCTGATTGGTACAGGGATTAGGCAGGATAGAAGAACAGAAACTGATTTTAAAAATCTGTCCTCAGGGCTCCCCTTGGCTGACCCCACCTTGACCTCCCTGCTTTCTTCTAAGAGCAAAGCATGTATTGGGCTCTACTAGGAAGGCCCTGGCTGTGTGATCCAGTCCCGGGGTCCCCTCCTCCATGACACTGTTTATATTTATACTCCTGAGATAAGTAGGCTATGGTAGTTCTGTTCATAGAACTAAGACTGGTCTCTGACTTAGGAGAAGAGTATCACCAAGGAAGCTAAAAGCCATTCTCATTTAACATTAACGGCAGTCAAGAACCCCTTCGTTATTACTCCTGTCAGATGTCACTCCCCTCATCCCTAATTGAACACTTAAGTTTTTCTTTTAAATTATTTTTATGTGGACCATTGTTAAAGTCTTTATTTGTTACAATATTGCTTCTGTTTTATGTTTTGGTATTTTGGCCACAAGGCATGAGGAATCTTAGCTCCCTGATCAGGGATCAAACCTGCACCACCTGCATTAGAAGGCGAAGTCTTAACCACTGGACCACCAGGGAAGTCCTCTTAGTCTAAATTTTGGAAAACTTTACAGCTTTGAGAAAGGCTTTTTCCTGATGCAAAATCAACCTTCCTATAGTTTTTGTCTGTTATTCATTCTTTGAAGTAATTCAAATAAAATTTTATTCTTCTTAAGTATGCCAGTCTTGGAAATATCTGAAAATCATTCTCATCTCCACTGCTTCCAACTCTTCCCTTTGCCAGGGTAACCATCAGTATTTCCTGATGTTCAGAGATGTTTCATTATCCTAGCTTCCTTCAACTAGGCGTGGTTATATTTGTCAGGGTTCCTCTTGGAAGTTTGTAGCAAATAGTATTCCAAATGTGTCCTGTCGAGCACAGTGGAACCAACACCTCAGTGGATCACCAAGTATTTCATCAAAGATCTAAGTATCCATCTAAAAAGTTAGGGAAAGGGCAGCAAGTTAAATTCAAAATTAGGTAGAAAGGAGGGAATATTAAATGTGAGAGAAGAAATTAATTAAATGAAAAGCAAATATATGATAGGATAAAAAAATAAAAATTGTTCCTGTGCAAAGTCTAGTTATTTTTTTAAGTCTGTAATTGATAAACCTCTGGCAAGAGTAATGGGAGAGGCTGTTTTAGGTCGTTCCCCAGTGTCATCTGAGAGCAGTGTTTATATTTTTTTAGTGGCTACAGTTATCTGTGGAAGACTTTGGTACCAGTTGTTCTCTATTACAAAGTTCTTGACATAAAATAAGTATTTAATTTATGGAGTGGTTGAGGGAGATGTTTTGACAGTCCCTGTCATGGGAAATTAAGTTTTAATTAAACAAACACCTCTATCTAAGAATAATCAAGGATGGTTAAGTCAGAGTGAGTGTTACTGTTGTAAAAGATTAATTCATTTGCATGTTTAGAATATAGTAAAAGGAATTTATCATCTTTGCAGAGCCCTACATCTGTTCACCTTAAAAATCAAATTCATGTTTGTGTTTTAAAAGTAGATCCGGGGATGATCCGGAGGGATGATGTGGGGTGGGAGGTGGGAGGGGGGTTCATGTTTGGGAGTTCGTGTACACCCGTGGCAGATTCATGTCAATGTATGCCAAAACCAATAGAGTACTATAAAGTAAAATTAAGTAAAATGGAAGCTCAAAAAAAAAATTAGTTTTCAAAAAAAAGAAGCAGATCCAAAATGAACATTTCTTTTTAAAAAAGTTAATTTAAGACAGATCTTCCAGAAGGGAAAGAAAAGAGACATGGACAAATTAGTATATCAGAAGTGTGCGTGTGCGTGTGTGCATGTGTGTGTGTGCGTGTGCGCATGTGTGCGTGCGTGTGCGTGCGTGTGCGTGCGTGCGTGTGTGTGTGTGTGCGTGTGTGTGTGCGTGTGTGTGTGTGTGTGTGTGTTAGAAACTTGAAGCCATAGGACTCGGCCTTGTGTCTCAATTCTGTTGCCATTCTCTCTGTAACCTGGTGAAGCTCTC
>SJYX01006324.1:193928-232850 GCA_006410675.1 Oreotragus oreotragus | reverse complement strand
AACCACCCCTACCCCCCCGCCACTGACTTGTCACCTGACTGCAGACATGGCTGAGTGAGCCCAGCTGACGTTACTTAAAACAGAACTGCCCAGCTGAACTCAACCTCAATACTGCTGCTGCTGCTGCTAGGTCGCTTCAGTCGTGTCCGACTCTGTGCGACCTCATAGAGGGCAGCCCATAGGCTCCCCCGTCCCTGGGATTCTCCAGGGTTGCCAGTTCCTTCTCCAATGCATGAAAGTGAAAAGTGAAAGTGAAGTTGCTCAGTAGTGCCAAACTCTTAGCGACCCCATGGATTGCAGACTAACAGGCTCCTCTGTACATGGGATTTTCCGGGCAAGAGTACTGGAGTGGGGTGCCATTGCCTTCTCCGTAGTAATAGTAGTAGTAGTTTAGTTGCTAAGTCTTGTCCGACTCTTGCGACCCCATGGACTGTAGCCTGCCAGGCTCTTCTGTCCGTGGGATTCTCCAGGCAAGAATACTGGAGTGGATTGCCATTTCCTTCTCCATCAACCCCAATAGCCGGCCACAAACTGAGCAAATGAATGGTTTTTGCTGTTATCCACTAAGTTCTGGGGTAGTTTGCTTTAACAGATAACTGATGGAATGAACCACTTGGACTACAGATGCAGCTGCTGGTGTTAAGAACTGTGAAGGGGAGGAGAGAGCAAGCCAGTACCCGAGTCATGCCTGAGAAAGTTAGACCCTCAGGGGACTAATCCTTGCCTGGGATCCCAGAGGGCAAGAAAGTGCTTGACTCGCTCTTTGACGGTGAAGCCAGAGATTGCACTGAGACTGGCTAGCACTTCCAGAAGAAGTGCTTCCAGGAAACCTCCAAATAGCCCACAAAAGCACCCTGGAAGGTAATACCAAGTTTAACCTCCTATACGAGACTCATCCAGTAACACCAGCTTTTGCCATCTGCCATGCCTCAGTTCAGTTTCTCAGTCCTGTCCGACTCTGCGACCCCATGGACTGCAACATGCCAGGCCTCCCTGTCCAGCACCAATTCCCAGAGTTTACTCAGACTCATGTCCATTGAGTCAGTGATGCCATCCAACCATCTCATCTTCTGTCATCCCCTTCTCCTGCCTTCAATCTTTCCCAGCATTAGGGTCTTTTCAAATGAGTCTGTTCTTCACATCAGTTGGCCAAAGTATTGGAGTTCCAGCTTCAGCATCAATCCTTCCAATGAATATTCAGGACTGATTTCCTTTAGGATGGACTGGTTGGATCTCCTTGCAGACCAAGGGACTCTCAAGCGTCTTCTCCAACACCACAGTTCAAAAGCATCAATTTTTTGGTGCTCAGCTTTCTTTATAGTCCAGCTCTCACATCCATACATGACTATTGGAAAAACCATAGCCTTGTCTAGATGGACCTTTGTTGGCAAAGTAACGTCTCTGCTTTTTAATATGCTGTCGAAGTTGGTCATAACTTTTCTCCCAAGGAGTAAGTGTCTTTTAATTTCATGGCTGCAGTTACCATCTGCCATGCCTAGACAACCAAAACTATCATTGCAGACTTATTTCTTCCTGCCTCTATCTCCCTTCCCACTTCTACACCAGTGTCTCAGTCTGTTCCAATGGCTTTAACTGAAGTACCAGAGACTAGGGGACCTACAAGCAACAGAAATTTACTTTTCACAGTTCTGGAGGCTAGAAGTCCAAGGTCAGGGTGGCAGCAAGGTCGGATTTTGTGAGGGCCCCCTTCTGGGTTGCAGATGGCCATTTTCTCAAGTGTCCCCACGTGGTGGAGAGGACAAGAGAGCTCTCTGGTGTATGTTTTATAAGGCACTGGTCCCATTCAGGAGGATCAATGATCCAAGTACCTCCCAAAGCCCCATCGCCTACCACCATCACACTGGAGGTTACAATTTCAACATGTGAGGACATACAAACATTCAGTCAACCAGAATCAGCAAAACTTGAGTTTATCAGCAGTCTCGATTCAGCATTTAGAACAGACATACCTGGGTTAAAAAATAAAAGCCAAACATAAAAAATCTTCCCCCACCAAATCCCCACTCTCAGCTTGAACCTGCTTCAGCTGGAAGCCTCCAGTGGGGAAGGGCAATGTGGTTCTCTGCTCTCTGAGAGTTTACCCATTTTCCCACCTGTTTCTAGGAACAAGAAGGAATGATCACAGCTCGCTATTCACATGGCAAATGTCCATGTTTCTATATAAGGTTATGGGAAGTTTGAAGGGCCAATAGAAGACAAAAAGTGGAACAGTCCACGTGTCACATTTATTCAACATGCTAGTTACACACGCCTGTCTTCCCCACTCGTATCAGACCCGGAGGACACAGTCCTTATCCTAGTCATCTTTGACTCACTACATCTAGAACACAGTACCTGAAGCATAAAGACATCAGGTGAACGTTGGGTGACTGGATTTATGTTGCTTGAAACCCTATTTTACTTTTCAAATTCATTGCTAATAAGCTGTTCATAAAGAGAGGGAATACTATTTAAAATAACAATGGGGAAGGGTGTTAGGGAAGAGAGGTTATTCCCAGAGATTATTTTTGTTACTCTGAGCATTTTTTCATTTGCAGAAGAAACTTATTTGATTGCAGCCTTTTAGAAAAGTATTTAGGGAATTCCCTGGAAGTCCAGTGATTAGAATTTGGTGCTTTCACTGCTGAGGCACGAGTTCAATCCGTGGCCAGGGAACTGAAATCCCACAAGAAGCACGGCATGGCCAAAAACAAAAACCTCATAGATTTGTATAAGTATTTTAACAGAAGCTTTATTGGCAAATAATTAATAGATCATAAACTTAAAAATTATTTCAGAAATAAACATAATCTATAATCATAACAGATAACACATTAATATTTTTGTATATATCCTTCTAATCATTTTTCCTAAATAGGTTTTTCTTGGGTATAAGTACCTGACTTGAAGCAGCAAAATGACAGTACAATTATAAGAAAATCTGATTGATTTATATATATTAAAAGACATCCACAACAAGTAATATCTAGAAAATATCTCAAATTTCTAGCAGTTGTTATCTTGAAGGTGGGAGAAAGCTAGATTTGTTGAGGAGATAGTGGGGGCAAAGGCTATCTTAGTTTACCTCTAGTGTTACAATTTTTTAAAAAGAAGGATAGATTCAGAGTATTACACATTAAAAAAAATTCAAACATTAAAAAAAAGAGTTGCCACATGTAAAAGTTTTGAAGGATGTGGTTATGATAAATGAAAGGGAATTAACATATATTGTCAGAAAAAACAAATTCAGGAGCTTTGCCATTTTAACCCACCTCAACCCTACCCCTTCTACAATCACTTCCTGATTCATTAGTTCCAAAGCCATTAGAACTGTGTCACACGATTGAGAAACACTGGCATCACGGCAGTCCTGTAAAGTTCACATAACCAAACTAGTTTTTAAATTTTCTTCTAGAAATATGTTCCTGATCATCAACTTTTAGTGACTCTTAAACGGGAAAGCTGATTAGGCTCAAACAACTTAATTAACATATACTGAACACTTATTTTTCAAATGTTCAGAACCATTTGAAGTTATAGCAACAATACTCCATGGTGCAGTTGCACATTTGTGCATTCACGCTGAAAGCTCTTGCAAGTCACCTGGGATCTGCTGGCCAGTCTCCTCTCACTGTGGTGGTGTCAGGAAGACCAGAGGGTGGGGCTCCAGGATGCCCAGGTGCAGACAGGCAGCAGCTGTCTGCACTGCAGGCACGTGGCAACGTTTACAACATGTTACCTCACATCATTTTTCTTTATACTAAGTCTATGCCTAATTGGGATGAGGTTGGCAATTCTGGACTCAGCATCCTACAGGTAAAACAGCTAGAAAAAAGAAAGAGATACTGATTCCTGGATCGGGAAGATTCCCTGGAGAAGGAAATGGCAACCCACTCCAGTATTCTTGCCTGGAGAATCCCATGGATGAAGGAGCCTGGCAGGTTACAGTCCATGGGGCCTCAAGCGCTGGACATGACTTAGTGACTAAACCACCAGCATCCACACCTGGGCCAAGGCACAGCTAACTTAAACGATGAGACAAGCTATGACTGGAATGCCTTCTCAGTTCCCTGTTCTCTTGATGGCTCCCTTTTATGAGTCTTCAAATAATACTCCTTGAAGTCTTCAGATCTCCTTTAGGGGCTGCCCTGAGCCACATATACCTTGCTCTTTCCTACTGTGTGATAGTATGGCAAGAAATACAATGTACGCTTTTAGGCTGCCTAGGTAGGCAGCAGTACACGTATTACTTTAGTAAACGCCTCCATGGAGCTCTTTCCACGAAAAGCATTTTTTACATAAACTGTTTATTGTTACAGTAAAATATCTAATACATGGAAAAAAAATTTTTTAAACACATTTTTTAAGTCTACAATTATCATATCCAAACATGCTCTGCAAACAGAGTTTCTTCCTAAATTCTGTGACAAAAACTGATCTGACCTGATCTGAGGCTCTAGGTGTCTTATCACATTTATTGGTGGTATTCATATATCCACCACAGAAATATTAGTGTATTTGGTAATGGGTGCCCTTCTAGACTCTTTGCACAGTTTTACGTAAAATATTTTATATTTACCCTATCACTTGTCTAAAATCTGAAAAATTTTGATTCCAAAACATAACTAGCCCTTGGTTTTCAAATAAAGGATTGTAAAGCTTATGTCCCCAAACTGTTATCAATGTGGTGATTCCTCCAAATCCCAAAATGGTTCCAATGAGTATGTCTGCCCCAAAGAATGTCATGAGGTTAAATCTCCAGGAAAAGAGAAAAGAGGAATGTTAGAACAGCTATAGGAACACACAAGCTGCATACAAAAAAACAACAGAGAAATGATCTGGGAAGTCACGTAGGATTTTGTATACCAGAAGCTATCCATCCATAAAAACAGCACCCAGCACTGTTACTAATAGCTGTCTGCATAAAAATGAAAAGCCCCATTCTTCTGAGACTTTTAGGTATGGGGTATTCTTTTTTATTTTTATTGAACTATAATTGATATACAACATTAATTTCAGATATACAACATTAATTGCAGGTGTACAACATAATGATTTGACGTTTGTATAAAGATATTCTTAATTTGGGGCCTCCCTAGTGGCTCAGTGGTAAAGAATATGCCTGCTAATGCAGGAGACACAGGAGAAGCGGGTTCAGTCCCCGCTCTGGGAAGATCTTCTGGAGGAGGAAATGGCAACCCACTCCAATATTCTTGCCTGGAAAAATCCCGTGGACAAAGGAGGCTGGCAGGCTATAGTCCATCCATAGGGCTGTAAAGAGTCAAGCACGACTAAGGACAGCATGTTCTTATTTCATAGTTCTCAAACTGTTTAAACACTGGACTCTTCTAGGGAGTTTTCTAAAAATAACCCATGCATGGATTTCACTTTCAGACATTCTGATTTACTTAAAGAGCAGCCTTTACAACAGTTTTTAAAAACTCCCTATTAAAACTGTGTTTAAAAACACAATTCTAAGGTGCAGCCAGAGCTTTAAAAAGTCCCAATACTCAGTCTGTGTCCCAGACCACACAAATCAGAATTTTTGGAAGAAGCGCAGGTGTAAGTATTTCTTTAAAAAGATGCTCAGGTGATGTCAATGTATACACAAAGCAGATAGGTTGAGACCCACTGAGTTGTTTGGCTTAAGGCTTAAGTGTGTCAACTGTTTTTTAAAAAATTCTTCCTGAACCAAGTCATTTCTAGAAAATCACTGAAGCAGTCACCAATAAAGAATTCTAAGGTCTCCATTCTGATAGTGGCTTATTCATGAATCTCTCCTCAGTTTTCTAGGAATGCACAAGAGGCAGGGGAAGAAAGATATTGAAATCACATGAGAGATATTTCAAAATACTTTTAGCACAATAATCCATACTATATTAAACTCCTTTAGCACTTCCGTCAAATTGAAGAACGTAAATGAAAGTAGCATTCACTTTGGTTGAGGCTGTAATAGAGGAGAGCATGCCTTAATGGGAAATCACAGCATCTTCCAGTGAATTCTAGGACAGCGAATGAAACAGTAATTGCACTAATTTTCCAGTGANCCGTCAAATTGAAGAACGTAAATGAAAGTAGCATTCACTTTGGTTGAGGCTGTAATAGAGGAGAGCATGCCTTAATGGGAAATCACAGCATCTTCCAGTGAATTCTAGGACAGCGAATGAAACAGTAATTGCACTAATTTTCCAGTGATTCTCACTGGTCAAGATGCTAATGTAAACCAGTCACAGACAAATTTCAAAGAAAGCTACAAAATACCTTAAAGGTATTAAATTTAAGATAACTTCTGCTCAGAGACCAACTGAAATATATAGAAAGGTGCACATTTTTTAGATCTCAGGTATCTCTTTTGCTTTTACTTAAAAATAATCTTTTTTGTGTGCATTTTAATGGTCACATGAAAAAGACATTTACTTTTTTTTCTATCACTAACTCTGAGAAAGGAAGAACAAACGTGGAGAAGGCCTTGCAACTCACCAGGCTCCACACTTTTTACAGTAGTAAGTGGCAGGTAACGGGAGAAGTCCAGGATACTAAACTTATGCAGGCTTCCGCACACATTCATTTAAATACTTAAAATGGATACGACATCTGGGTAACTGGCAGGGAGGCATTTCTCCATCACAACTCAACCATTTAAAAATGTTATCACTTTTAGTCCCTTTGCTGATTTAAATAAACAAAACAAAATTTATATCTACCATGCAGGAACTTTCAGTTCAAGACATTGGGACATTGTACCTTCACTGTTCAAGTTCTATTCAGAAGAAAAAGAGCTAAATTGAGTCTTGTCTTTCACTGGGAAGATATCAGCTGTTAGAAACACATCACAGAGAGGAAAACTGTGGCATGCCATCATAATGGACTAGAGGAGGGACTGGCACTTCTGCCTTGTCGTTACAGTTTTTCTTCTTGGGATAAAACTTGGAATTGCAAGTTTAGCTAAATTCATCATAGTTTTAACTTTGGTAAATGAAATAAAGTTCACTGTCTAGGCCAAAAACCCCAAGCAGCAGTTGGGAGCAAGAGGGCTACGAGGACAGAAGTAAACAGATTCACGGCATTGTTGTCAAGAATGGGTTTCCCGGCTATGTACTTCACCTCCTTCCTTGGGCTGTTGACCACCATGCCGGTGCTTTCATCCAAACCTGGAAGGAAAAAGAAGCGAATGAAGTGGAAAATCCAAATGACTTGATTAAAAAAAAAAAGCAGCAAAAAAACAAATTAGCTTTCCCCTCTAAAGAAGCTAACCTTGTAAAGATTCTTGGCCATTCAAAGAATGACTTTAGTGGATACCTACACGGTGAGTAACACTGAACCCATGGTTACAAAGGCCCTCCTTGAAGAAGTGGGTCTCAGTACGCCTCAATACTGGTCTCTCAACAATGCTGGAGTTCTTTCAGAAGGAGAAGGGAGGCCTTGAAAAGCAGAGGTGGCATGAAACTGGCAGATTGGGCTTGCCTTCCCAGGGGCTCCCCTCTAAGACCACATGGAAGGCTCCTGAAAGCAGGGGTCACCTTTGCAACCTCTACAATAGACACTAAGGCCCAGCAAGGTGCTCACACAAAGGAGGCACATAGAGATGAATCCAATCTGCCCCCCAGCCCACATTTTTTTCCCAACCCGCTCAATATGATCAGAAATTTCCAAGTAAGAACTCAGTTTAGAATAAAACCTAGGCTCTGTGTAATGTGTTGTATGTATGGTTACTGACCCTTTAGTATAAATTAAAATCCGACTGCTTCCTCCCAGCATTTAGATAAGACTAATGAAGCTGAGAGAGCAGATGTTTTGTTGGTGGAACCAGATTATAAGGGGGTGTGAAGAGAGACTGGGAGCACTGTGTTTGGGGAACTGTCTGGAGACTTCCAGCCTCTTCACTGTATGAGTCAAAGGAGAAGACGTGGTTGGTCAGAGGCTGGAGCAAAGACACACCAAAGAGAACAAGTCGGTACACTGACATGACAGGAGAGCCTTAGGTGCAAAGCACAGAAAATGTTGGAGAAGATGCTTATGCATCTTGCTGCAGGACTGGCAGACATGACGTCACAGGAGAAAAGCACGTCATCTGTGTAGCGTCAGGTTAGCAGCAGAATTATTTCTCAAATGGATTTGGAAAACAAATGGAAAGAGGAGCCTAAGACTGATCTGACTCCCAAATTCTGCTTCCCTGGGATTAAAATCCCATAAACAAATGCATCTGTCTCCTGCATGATCACTCCCTGTATAGCTTCTACTCATTGCTCTGCAGGAATAAGTCTCTTTCAGTCAGTTTATCACAAAAGAATAAGAAATTCGAAATTGTATGACAGACTTTGCCCTATTACTCTGGCTCCCTTAACAACCTGTGTCTTTGGGACTGTTTTTATTATCTTATCTCTCTTTTTTCCTTTTGCATATTTCTCCCCCATCTCTTTCTCTCTTTTTTTAACGCATTTATTTTGTTTTTGGCTGCACTGGGGCTCACTGTTTTGCACGGGCTCTCTCTAGCTGTGGAGAGTGAGCGCGTCTCTTTGCTTCAGTGCGGGCTCCTCACCCTGCCGGCTCCTCCTGCCGCGGAGCACCGGCTCTGGCACGGCGGGGTTCAGCGTGCTGGCACTCAGGCCCAGCTGCTCCACGGCATGTGGAATCCTCCTAATCAGGGATCGAGCCTGTGTCTCCTGCACTGCTGGGCAGGCTCCTATCCACTGCACCACCACGGAAGCCCCTGTCTCTTTTCTTTCGGTTTTAAGGACACATTTACTCAGTGTCATGATCAGACTACTACCTTTAGCAATCAACCAGCAGCGTAGGTGAAAAAAAAATCCTACATTAAATATCTCTGTTGTAATGCTTTCCACTTTCCACAGAAAAGAAACTAAAATAACTTGTTTACAATTAGTCAAAAATACAGTCCTAGAATATTTTGTCCATAAACATGACATATCTAAGATATGTCTAAAACATATCTTCTCTGAAGCAGCTAGGCACTACTGCTACTGTGTGTGGCTGAGTCCTCATTTCTTTAATACGCCAATAAGTTGCAATAATAAGGTTATGTTCTTACCACTAAATTGCATGGTAGCTCCTAAATATGAATCCACAATTGATCCTAGTAATCCAGCCAGACCTCCAAATGCAATAATTGGCCACTGGGGAGCAGAAATGTCTAAATCATTAACAAAAACCAACTGTGTGAGGAAGTAAGTGATGCCCACAAAGGTTCCACCAAGAAGACTGGAGGCAAGGCCCACCATCGTCACTCCTCCGTTGGTCCCTAAAGAAGAACATGATAAAATCAGCTGGTGAACAATCAGCCAACACATGAAGTCAAAAGAAGCAAAGCATCTGGTACCCGTCTAATCAAAACCAACTCAAAGAAAGGGTTCACTCTGATGCAATCCAAAGACCCTCCTTCTTAGAAAAGAGGCTTTTCTCCTCAGTAATTCCTGACATTTTCAGCAGTGAGTTTAGGAGAGCCAGGGTGCCTGGTTTCACTCTCAGTTCTGTTATTTCCAAGCCTGGTGACTGTGATGAAGTTATGTAACTTCTCTATGCCTTAGTTTACTTGTTTGTGAGATATAAACAATAAAAGGACCAACTCACATGATTATTAAGAGTAAACAGTAATAATGGAGAGCAGTCAGAACACTGCTTTGCACATAGCAGGTACTCAAATATCTTAGTTGTTATGTTGCAGCTGCTGCTGATAATGAAGGGGACAAAAGGAAGGAAAAAGGAGACGAAAGAGGGGAGGAGGTGATGATAAAGCACTAGCAGTAGTACTATTAACAGCAGTAGCAATAGTTGATAACAATAATGGGGAAATGAGATACACATCAAAGCACTAGCCAGCTAATAAGCTCCCAAGAGATACTCTATCATTTCTTTCCTTTCCCCTTCCTACTGATAAGCCTGCAGGTCAAGCTCTATGTTTGCAAACAATTTATCTAGGAGTTCCTAACACTTCCTGCAAATATTACTTATTATCACCAGTTTAATAGCCTATAGTCATTTTCCAATTAAGGGGGAAAATTGAAATTCTCTCTTTTAAAAAAAATTATTTATTTGGCTGCACTGGGTTTCAGTTTTGGCATGTGAGGTCCTCACTCTTCCTTGTGGCATGCAGGATCTAATTCCCTGACCAGGAATGGAACTCAGACCTCCTGCACTGGGA
Source organism: Oreotragus oreotragus (assembly GCA_006410675.1). Lineage (NCBI taxonomy): Eukaryota > Metazoa > Chordata > Mammalia > Artiodactyla > Bovidae > Oreotragus > Oreotragus oreotragus. Next base: position 222,691 of record SJYX01006324.1, on the reverse strand, counting down.
GCATGGAGCTTTAGCCACTGGACCACTAGGGCAGACCCCCAGACTAAAATTCTTAAAAGGCTTTTAAATAAGAAACACAATAAATCAAGAGGCTTTTTTTTGGGCTACACTGTGTGTCATGAGGGATCTCAGATCCTGATCACGGCTGGAACTTGGATCCCCTGCAGTGGAACCTTGGAGTCTTAACTACTGGATTGCCAGGGAAGTCCCTGTTCACATTAAAAAAAAAAAAAAGAAACTTAAATAAAGACTCACCAACTGGAACTTTCTCCCAGGTTGTTATCAGCCTTGGCGCGCTTTTACTCAGAACAGGGGCAACTTCTGAAGCCCACGTGTCTCCAGCAGAGGAGGCCAGTGCAGCCAAGAGAGATAAACACATCCAGGAAGCAGTGTGCTGTTTGGAAAAATCTATTGGGATTTCCCCAGGGCCACTTTCTATCATGTACAGCAGGGCCAGCTCCGTGGGCACAGCGCCATTACAGAACACCTGAATCCAGTTCCTCTGCCCACCTGGGATCCAACAAGAAAATGAAAAGCACAAGGATGTTTCTCCTCAGGAGGAAAATCATGCAGTTACCTATAACTGCTCCTAATTTACACTGTAAAATTTAAGAAAAGAAAAATGACTATAATTTTTAAAATGATAAAAGTGGGATGATAACGCTGCCCACATTCTATATTGTTTCAGAATAATTAATGATAGACTTTAGTACTTCTAAAATTCTGCTGTTCTTACTATCATGGTAAAGTAATAATAAACTGTATCAGGCCACTACTTTAAGTAATTCTCATATAAAATTTATGTTTCATGAGTCTAAACAGCTTCTGATTAAACGCTTATGGTATGTTAAGATGAAATAAAAGTTACTAATTTAAGTGACATTAAATATAATTCAGTTTACCTTCCTTGTATTCTGAATCTAGTTGCTTCTTTGCTTTTCCCTTCCATTTAGTAAGTTTTGAGGAAGAAAGAAAAAACATCAGCAAAGAGGTGAAAAAGCTGAAATTTGCAATGGTTAGGATAAATCCAACCACAAGCCCTGAAAGAAACACATATATACAAAATTATACTTAGTCCATACACTAATACTGTGAAAAAAAAAGAATTTTTTCAGTTATTTTCATATTAAAACTGGAAATGTTCATTCCTAATATATTTACATTTTTACCAGCTAAGACATTACCAAACAGTATGCAATGGCATCCCACTCCAGTACTCTTGCCTAGAAAATCCCATGGATGGCAGAGCCTGGTAGGCTACAGTCCATGGGGTCGCTAGGTGTCGGACACGACTGACTTCAGCTTTCACTTCTCATTTTCACGCACTGGAGGAGGAAATGGCACCCCACTCCAGTGTTCTTGCCTGGAGAATCCCAGGGACGGGGGAGCCTGGCGGGCTACCATCTACGCGGTCGCACAGAGTCGGACACGACTGAAGTGACTTAGCAGCAGCATAGTCTTTCAAGTTTCTATTTTTTACATTTCCCCTCCATACCTGGGATTTCTTTTCCCACTTTACAAGAAATTCAGTAAATAGACCATCCAAGAGTGAATCTGGGAGAAAGAGGCACACAGAAACAAATTCCAACATGACAGAAATAAGTCTCTACTTATTAATAATTATTTTAAATGTAAATGGGTTAAGTGATCCAATCAAAAAAACAGAGGCTGCAGAATGGATAAAAATACTGGTCCAACTATATGTTGACTACAAGCGACTTGCTTTAAATCTAAAAACACAATGGGTTGAAAGTGAAATAACTAAAAAAGATAATCCATGCAAATAAGTGACCAAAAGAGAGCACGGATGTCTACACCAATATCAGACAAAACACACAAAATGGGTAAGCTCAAAACTGAATTCATACGGCATGGTCTCTCTCTATATCTATTTTTAAGCATTTCTCTTCTTCCTGGCATAACAGAATGCTTGAGGCTCATCTTAAACCTACTTTGCCCCAGCCCTGAAAGCCGCCATTTCTCTGAGGAGCTCTGCTTCATTCCAGTGGGGAACGGATATTAGGGGTAAAAATCTAGGCTCATGGTCTGTCCATGTCTACTGAGATATATTTGCTTTTTGTGGACAAAGCAAGTGAATACACACATACAAAAATACACTCATGCATATATATTCATGCATATAGATGAGTACTTCCAGCCTTGCATTTTCCGAGAATGTGATGAGCACATTCAGGCACAGCTATCTTCTATGGCTCTATCCAGGCTACCTGCTAGTATAATATTACTAACTACAACCTCTTCCACCCCTGATTGCATGGTGGACAATCTCTGCTCTCTGTAACTCTTAAGATAAATATATTCAGTTTTACTATATGAAGATTTTTATTAAATAATACAACAACAAAACACTACTAAGTAACAGAATAGATATTAAACAATTAAGTATGCTACTATGTATTTAATAAGTATTAAATAACAGAACAAGGGCCCAGATTCCTATTTCTGAAGTAATTCCTTCCATTGGTTAGCTCAATCCAGACTGATTCATCAGTCACTGAATTACTTGATTATTGGCATTTTACTTAAGTTCAGTACATTTTAATTGAGAGTGCATGAAACAGGATAATGCTGTATAAAGTACTAATAAAGTAAAAAAGTGCTCCACCTCTGGAGCTGAACATTCTGAAGGTAAAACCTCAATTGCTGCACTTATTATTGAATAACTAGATGTTATCAAACTTTAAGCTTCAGTTTCTCATTAGTGTATTAATAATAACTCCTACCTCATTGGCTTACTGTGAAAAGTTAAATGAGATAATTTTAATAATATGCTTATTATATAAGCCAGCACATAGGAGGTCCTTAATAAATGTTAACGAGGATCATTGGCAATAATATTAAATAGCAGTTAGTGGCAAAACCTCAACAATCACATTATTGTTGCAATTATGATTACTATTGTAATAATAATAATGATGTTATTATTGTATTATCCAACTTTTAATTCTTTTCAACTGTTATTTAATATATTATACAAGTAGTACACAAGTGGGCTTCCCTGGTGGCTCAGTGATAAAGAATCCACCTGCCAATGCAGGTAACATGGCTCTGATTCCTGAGTCGGGAAGATCCCCTGGAGAAAAGTGAAAGTCGCTCTGTCATGTCCGACCCAGGCTACCCACTCCATGGCATTCTCCAGGCTAGAATACTGGAGTGGGTAGCATTTCCCTTCTCCAGGGGATCTCCCCAACCCAGGGATCAAACCCAGGTATCCCCCATTGCAAGTGGATTCTTTACCAATTGAGCTATCAAGGAAGGCCCACCCCCGCGAGGAGAAGGAAATGATAACCCACTCCAGTATTCTTGCCTGGAAAATCCCACTGACAGAGGAGCCTGGCGGGCTGTAGTCCATGGGGTCGCAAAGAGCTGGGCACAGCTGAGCAAATGTGCACACATGCTCGCAGTACACAGGCACTGGAGAGGAAAGCCAAAACATACGGAGGTATACGAAGTAACAGGCAGTGTCTTTCTCCCTCACGACCACCACGTCCCGCCCTTCTCCAGGGAGCTGCCCTTTACTTCAGCGACCTCAAAATACCACGTGAAGCAATCAATGTTTGAGTTGAGGATAGGTTCAGAATGAGGAAGACGTTGAAGGCAACATGCTTCAAAGGAACGATTTCTTTGATGTAGTCTAAAAATCATAGCATTTTTTCTATCTCCCAGTTATGTCTGAACTCTTAGATTAGTAACTGCTGTCTCCAGCGCATGTCTAGTCCACCTCTTCAACCCACCTCTAACATCTCTAATGGTTCCTCAGTGCTAAGGACTTCATACGTGTAACAGTGGGAAGCTTTCAAAGAATGTGAAGACTCAAGGATTATGGCTATCTTCTGAGTTTAAAACATGTTAATTCTGTAACTGGCGGATGTGATCTGGGGAAGTGAGACAACACTGTCTATAAATAGCTCTGATAGTGGGAATCAGTCAGTTTAGTCGCTCTGTTGTGTCCTACTCTTTGCCACTCCATGGACTGCAGCACGCCAGGCCTCCCTGTCCATCACCAACTCCCAGAGTTTACTCAAACCCATGTCCATTGAGTCTGTGATGCCATCCAACCATCTCATCCTCTGTTGTCCCTTCTCCTCCGGCTTTGAATCTTTCCCAGCATCAGGGTCTTTACAAATGAGTCAGCTCTTTGCATCAAGTGGTCAAAGTATTGGAGTTTCAGCTTCAGCATCAGTCCTGCCAATGAATATTCAAGACTGATTTCTTTTAGGATGAACTGGTTGGATCTCCTTGCAGTCCAAGGGAGTCTTCTCCAACACCACAATTCAAAAGCATCAATTCTTTGGCGCTCAGCTTTCTTTATAGTCCAACTCTCACATCCATACATGACTACTGGAAAAAGCATACCTTTGACTAGATGGACCTTAGTCGGCAAAGTAACTTGTCTCTGCTTTTTAATAAACTGTCTCGGTTGGTCAGAACCTTTCTTCCAAGGAGCAAGCGTCTTTTAATTTCTTGGCTGCAGTCACCATCTGCAGTGATTCTGGAGCACAAAAAAATAAAGTCTGACACTGTTTCCACTGTTTGTTTCCCCATCTATTTGCCATGAAGTGATGGGATCAGATGCCATGATCTTAGTTTTCTGAATGTTGAGTTTTAAGCCAACTTTTTCACTCTCCTCTTTCACTTTCATCAAGAGGCTCTTTAGCTCTTCTTTGCTTTCTGCTATAGGGGTGGTGTCATCTGCATATCTGAGGTTATTGATATTTCTCCCAGCAATCTTGATCCCAGCTTGTGCTTCATCCAGCCCGGCATTTCGAATGATGTACTCTGCATATAAGTTAAATAAGCAGGGTGACAATATACAGTCTTGATGTACTCCTTTCCTAATTTGGAACCAGTCTGCTGTTCCATGTCCAGTTCTAACTGAAGCTTCTTGACCTGCATATAGATTTCTCAGGAGGCAGGTCAGGTGGTCTCATCTCTTGAAGAATTTTCCACAGTTTGTTGTGATCCACACAGTTAAAAGCTTTGGCACAGTCAATAAAGCAGAAATAGATGCTTTCCTGGAACTCTCTTGCTTTTTGATGACCCGACGGATGTTGGCAATTTGATCTCTGGTTCCTCTGCGTTTTCTAAAACCAGCTTGAACATCTGGAAGTTCTCGGTTCACAAACTGCTGAAGCCTGGCTTGGAGAATTTTGAGCATTACTTTGCTAGCGTGTGAGATGAATGTAACTGTGTGGTTGTTTGAGCATTCTTTGGCATTGCCTTTCTTTGGGATTGGAATGAAAACTGACCTTTTCCAGTCCTGCGGCCACTGCTGAGTTTTCCAAATTTGCTGGCATATTGAGTGCAGCACTTTCACAGCATCATCTTTTAGGATTTGAAATAGCTCAACTGGAATGCCATTCTCTCCAATAGCTTTGTTCGTAGTGATGCTTCCTAAGGCCCACCTGACTTCACATTCCAGGCTCCAGGTGAGTGATCACACCATCGTGATTATCTGGGTTGTGAAGATCTTTTTTTGTATAGTTCTTCTGTGTATTCTTGCCACTTCTTAGTATCTTCTGCTTCTGTTAGGTCCATGCCATTTCTGTCTTTCACTGTGCCCATCTTTGCATGAAAAGTTACCTTGGTATCTCCAATTTTCTTAAAGAGATCTCTAGGCTGAAAGTTACCTAGAATTGCAACCAAAGGGGCCTGGGAATAATCTCTGGGAGGCAGAAAACATAAAGGTATGATTGGAATTTTTTAATCTAATAAACTCAAATCTAATCAATTATATCCTATATACTATTGCCTAGAGAAAGACTGTGAGAATCAAAAGAAGGCTGGTTAGCCGAAAATATAGAATATGAAGGCCAAGAGAACCAGAGGTTGGCAGACTTGAATACTACACCAAGGTCAGGACTCTCTGAACTATGCATTTGCATTACTGACTGTTTCTCAGTAAGGTGTGTCTGCACTGTTGTGTCCGACTCTTTCTGACCCTATGGACCACAGCCTGCCAGGCTCCTCTGTCTGTGGGATTTTTCTTGACAAGAATACTGGAGTGGGTTGCCATTTCCTCCTCCAGGGGATCTTCCTCATCCAGGGATTGAACCCATGTCTCCTAATTCTCCTGCACTGGCGGGCAGATTCTTTACCACTGAGCCACCTGAAAAGCAACCTTCTAAATATAAGCTGACTTCTCAACTGGCCTGACCTGTATAGTGATGTTTGCACCCAGTTGGCCCAGGAGTTCTATATTTAATCAGATTAATAAAGTATCACTCTGGCTCACTGATTAGTCCCTTGTGGCAGTAGGCAACATAAACCAGTTTTCCTTGGCTCTGATCAATTCTGGGTACCTGACTGAATGAGATTTCTATTTGAAAAGACTGAAAACTGTACCTGAACTATGATAACCAAAGAGGTTAAGGCCACTTTTGTGAGACCACATGAAGCACACCACTGGCCTTTTCTGACAACACCCCACTGGCTGTGCACTCCCATCACCCTTACAGCATCTTCCTGGGCTTAAATGCCTCAAACACCTACTTCTCACCTGCTTCCCCTGACTAGAAATGCAAGCTCTTTGACAGTGGAATTTTTACCTATTTTCTTCACTTCTTAGTCTTCAGTGCCCAAAACAGTGTCTGGCAAACTAAATATTTATTGCAAGGATGAATTAAAAAAAGCAAAAATCAATAAACCTGAGAGTCTTGACAAGTGAAATTAAATTTAAACTTGTCAAGAGATTGATGACAAATTATTTACACAGACATGTTCAAAGGAACACACTGAATAACTAGACTGGAGCAGATCACTTGCACAGTGCTTTATAAGCCCTATGTGATCCTCTCCTTATTCTAGAAGTATTCTTTCTCTCGAGGGGACAAGAGTACTCCAAATACCCAGATCCTGAGGATGTTCTGAAACTCTTCTCAGTTCAAAGCACACTAAAGACATGCTATGGCAAAACTGAATAAAATTCCTATGACTATAATAGTAATTGTGGAAGGAAAGCAATACTAACATTTATAAGATACATATTTTAAGTGCCAGGTCCTATGCTAATCATTTTATATGTATGACTCTTCACAATGAGTCAGTGCTATAGACATTATTATTCCTTCTCATTTTACAGGTGGGAATAGTCATTAAGATGAAGCTTAAGTGACTTGCAGTCACACGTTAGGACAGATTTCCCAAGTACGATGATATACTTTGAATCAACAGTACAGTTTTTTATCCTTAAGGGGAAAAGAAGCTCCAAACAAAAAAGATACCAACTTTCTATAGAATGAGTGATTAGGTAGACAGTGGAGGTTTTGAAATCCATCCACATGTATTTCCTAAGCACTGCTACAACAGTGTGCAGCACCATTCAAACAGCATGGGGAACAGAAGCGTATGGTCCGGTCTGTCTGTGGGGAGTTTACTGCGTAAGACTTCACAGACTAAAGAGATATGGTGTCCCACACATTTCCTTGTTTGAGCTTCACCAAGAAGCCCTGAAGGACCTATTTGATGAAGAAAGTGAGGGTCGGAGGAGATAGGTGCCGTAGCCAAGTTCACAGAGAGAGAGGTGGCAATGTCAGGATTTAAATGTTTATCTTCTAATTCTAAATCAAGCCATGTAGGAGAGGAATAGAGGCCCAAGGATTAGAAGGCAGAAAAGGAAATGGTAGCAGGAAAGAAAAGAAAGTGGAGATCAGAAAAGTAAGAGGAGAAAACAGGATAATAAACAGCATGGAAGTCACAGGAAGACAGCACTTCAAGACCTTGATGCTTCTTCCCACAGGTCAAGAACAATGAAAACCAAGGCAAGGCTGCCCAAGAAAAAACATTTTTAGCAAAGCATAACTCTATATTATTATATTTAATCAGAGATTGTTCAAATTGTTTGCTAAGTGCTAACAACAGATTTCTCAATTTCTCAACAGAACTTGAAGAGTGTGTCTCAGTTTTGAAGAACGAGAATGAGCATGATTCCCCGAGGACCTGTGCCTAATAATGGTAATCACCCTATACATGCCAGCCATGTGTCTAGGCACTGAGCTAAAAACTTCACAGAAATTATTCCATTCTTGCTGCAACTCTAAGAATGAAATGAGGGGTAGATCAGAATTTTGTAGGTCTTGAAACTTACAAATTGGGAGCCTGTTTGGTTTTTTTTTTAATCTTTTACCTCTGAAAAATTTACAAAACAAGGGGACCATGAGAACACACTGCTAGGACCCTTCCTGGACTTTGAAAGGTACTACTGGAAATGAGGTGCCATGGAGTTTAAGCTGTTACTTTCATGGTGTTGTCCTTCTCTAGGTTGGATCTTTTTAATGCACAGGAAGCATTTATTCATCTTCTGAATCCTTAAAAAGTTGAAGTATAGTTGATTTACTATGGCGTGTTAATTTCTAAGTTAGATGTTACAAAGCCTCTACTCTGAAGAGAAAACTGAGGTACAGGGAGGTTAAGTGACTTTCTCAAAGTCCCATTACGTTCCTACCCATTATTCAAACTTTCTTGCCTGATTCTAGAGCTTGTTCTTTTATCTACCTATCAGACTATCTCGCCTCCGTGAAGGCCCACTCTAGTTCATAAAACTTTACAAAATCTCTGCTGTATGTGAACACAGAGGAGAGCACGTTTACAATACATTAGGGCTAATGATGAGCAGCCTTTTGAAGGCTGGGTAGGCGGCTTTGAGACCTGCCAGTTCTAAATATCAGCATTGTGTAGTGATCTCAGCCTATAGGATGTATTTGAGGGGAATCCTCATGTCTTGGGGCTTATACCATTGGCAGCATATGAAAATCCCAAAGTCATGTCAGATCCCATCACTCCTCTGGTTTGAGACTGGGGGATTCTAGCTTGGGATAAAATCTTTTTTGTGCTTTGCAGCTCTGTATTATCTGGCTATTGCATCTTTCTTTAATGTTTATCTCTCATGACTTTTCCAGTCGAATGAGTCTTATTCTCACTCCCAAACAAACCAGGCTTGAACATGTCAGGGCCTTTCTGCTTGTTTTATCAAGCCTGGAACATGCTTCTTGCAGTTCTTCTCACTTCTGACATTTTTAGGTCCCAGTTCAAAACTACCTCTTTAACACAAAGGTTAATCCTGAGCCTATTCACAGAAAAATGTCCCACATTCCCCAATATTCACACTTTATTATCTTTAATTTTTCTCATAAACTTTATCATTATATGAAAAGGTTTATGTATTTTATTATCTATCTGTACTAAAGAATAGAAGTTCCATACAATCTGAAACCTTACCCTTGTGTTCATAGCTATTCCCCCAGTTTCTAGCAGAGTGGCACACAGTAAATGCTTAATAAGTATCTGCCAGAAGAATAAATAAATGGCCTGTCCTCATAGCAATTCTGAAGACTTGAGAATACTCAGTTGGGACTACTCCGCTTGAGGCTGCTAATAGTAATTTCCAAGTGCTATTCTTCCCAAAATGGGCTTAGGTGGCTCAGTGGAAAGTAATCTGCCTGCAGTGCAGGAGATGCAAGAGACCTGGGTTCAATCCCTGGATAGGGAAGATCCCCTGGAGCAGGAAATGGCAACCGGCTCTAGTACTCTTGCCTGGAGAATCCCATGGACAGAGGAGCCTGGCAGGCTACAGTCCCTAGGGTCCCAAAAAGCTGGAGATGATTGAGCACATTCTTCCCAATGGCTCCTCCATTTTACCTTGAGGTAAAATGTGCCAACGTGTCTGCCTACAGAAAATTTGATCCAACTCAGTTCAGTTCAGTTCAGTCGCTCAGTCGTGTCCTACTCTTTGCGACCCCATGAATCGCAGCACGCCAAGCCTCCCTGTCCATCACCACCTCCCGGAGTTCACTCAGACTCACGTTCATCGAGTCCGTGATGCCATCCAGCCATCTCATCCTCGNTATTCCAAAATAAGTTCATCACTTTGGCAGGAAACCCCGTATGCGCGAGGCCGCCGCTCCCCGCTCTCCCCCAAGCCCAGCCTGGCCCAGGCCCCGGCAATGCAGTCTGCACTCTGTCTCTGTGCACGCCCCCTCTGGAAGCTTCTCGCAGGGGTCAAGCTGCAGAAGCTCGCTTCGCGGGGCGCCCTGCAGGGGGCGCGCTCCCGCGCGCCAGCCTCGCGTCCCAGCGGGAAGCCGGGGGGTGAGACCGACCTGGACGCCTTTCACCCGGGGATGTCACCTCTGGCTTTGAGAGAAGAAGGACGGTACAGGGCGTGCAGCCAGTGCGAAACTGCAGCTCTTCCCCAAGAAACTCTGGCTCAGAGCGGCCCTCCCCGGCTTCCCCCGACACACTCGCCCGCCCGGCCCGCCCGGCCCTTCCGCCGCGGGCCGGCTACTCCGGGCCGCTGGTCTCAAGCTGCAGTTCCTCCGCTCTCCGCAGACAAGCTCACCCTCGCTGACGCAGAACTGCTCTTTGCTGCAAGGCTGAGAGCACGATGTGCGGATTTCTGTGTCTGGCTTCGCCTGTGTCAGGACCTGGTTGCCTTGTTTGTACGCTCGCAGTCTGCTTATCCATGCCGCTGTGGGCGGTGGCAACTGTGGTCAGTGCTGCTGTGAACAGGTGTGTACATGTATGAACATGCATCTGCATGTATGTGTTTGAGTCCCTGCGTATATGTCTAGGACTAGAATTTCTTTGCTCCTGCAAACAGTGGTCATGTATGGATGTGAGAGTTGGACTGTAAAGAAAGCTGAGCGCCAAAGAATTGATGCTTTTGAAGAGTCGGAGAAGACTCTGGAGAGTCCCTTGGACTGCAAGGACATCCAACTAGTCCATCCTAAAGGAGATCAGTCCCGGGTGTTCATTGGAAGGACTGATGTTAAGCTGAAACTCCAGTACTTTGGCCACCTGATGCGAAGAGCTGACTCACTAGAAAAGACCCAGATGCTGGGAAAGATTGAGGGCAGGAGGAGAAAGGGATGACGGAGGATGAGATGGCTGGATGGCATCACCGAGTCAATGCACATGAGTTTGGGTGGACTCCGGGAGTTGGTGATGGATTGGGAGGGCCTGGCGTGCTGCGGTTCATGGGGTCGCAAAGAGTCAGACACAACTGAGCGGCTGAACTGAACTGAGCAAACAGCAGGATAGTAGAAAATTGTGTCCAGGGGCAGCTGGTGCATTTTGAGAAGCAGGAGGTCTGATGGGCTGTCAGAGGGGGAGTAAATGAATGAGCCACCGTGGAGAGGACGTCCCAATACCAGTTAATCTGAAAATGCACGCATCTTATGGCCAGCAATTTCACTGTTAGGTATCCAGACTAGGGAGAAAAATTCTAGCATGTGCTCATGAGACAATGAGCACCATTTTAAAGAATAAGAAAATGAAAGTCATCTGACTTGGCTTCTTGGTAAGGGAACGGAAAAATAAGCTGATATTGTTCATATCGTGAAATGCTACAGAGCACTCAAAAAGAACGAACTAGGGCTACATAATTGACAGGGATAAACCTCAAAAATTAAAAAGTTCCAGAAGGAAGCACACACTGATTCCATCCATGCACAGATTAAAAACACGCCTGCTAACATCATTGATAAACACGAACTGTTGCGGGCTGAATCGCGCTCCCTCAGAGACTGAAGCTCTAGCCCCTGGCGCCTTAGAAGGTGACCACATAGGGGACACGTGGTCTTCACAGAGGCGATTATGTTAAATGAGGTCACGCGGCTGCCCGAGTGGCTTATCAGGGGAGTCTAGGGACGCCTGCCTGCGGACACAGGGAGATGCCAGCCATCTGCAAGGCTGGGAGACACGTCTCAGAAGAAACCATTCTGCCGACGCCTTGATATCGGGCTTCCAGCCTCCAGAACTGAAAGGAACTAAGTTTCTGCTTTTCCAGCTGCCCAGTCAAAGGCTTTGTCACAGCGCCTTAGCTGGCTGGACAGCCTCGGAGGCCAGAGCATTCCTTTGTGGGTCCACCCAGAACAGCCGGGTAACCAGCTCAAACTAGCCATAGAGTGTTTAAACAATCGCAGTAATTGGACTTGAAATATAAGCCAAACCCAGACACTGACGAGTCCACTGGGATTATTTTATGGACATTTTAACACACTGCTTATACCTTGCTCTGCACCTGCCGAAAATACGCACTTATCTTAAATTGAGACTCGAGTGTCCTCAACATTGCTTTGCAGATCAGTCCAGTGTGGTCAGCAAACCCAGGCTGGACACTTTTCCTGACTCTGAAATGCTCTGTGCCAAGCTGTGGACACAGCTCGGGCAGTAGCACATGTGGCCTGTGGCCATCTTGTCCAAATGACAAGTGAATCCGAGCAGAAGGTCAAGGTCCTCTCCCAACCTTTGAGGACCAGAACTCTGTCTAAAGAAGCAGTATGGCAGACCACAGTTCAGAGGGAACGCTAACCATCTCGTTCCTTCCTCTCTCCCTCCGTTTAAGAAGTCCACCAGAAAAAACCGGGGGGAGAAGGGCCGGCTGCCTTGACCTCCCCTCCACCCCCCAGCTCAGGCTGGGTCCCTCCAGGCCTGACCCGCAGGTCAGAGGAAAGTGACTACACAGCTGAGGCACATCTCAGACCTGCCAGCTCCCCGAGCCGCGTGAGCCAGGTCCTCAGAATAAACGTCTTTCCTTTCTCACTCAGCCTGTCATCTGCCTCAGAGACATGAGTTCGATCCCTGGGTCAGGAAGATCCCCTGGAGGAGGGCATGACAACCCACTCTAGTATCCTTGTCTGGAAAACCCATGGACAGAGGAGTCTGGTGGGCCACAGTCCACGGGGGTCACAGAAAGTCGGACATGACTGAGCGACTTAGCACAGCACCCTGCTGGTCTGTTTCACTGGAGAACCCTGACCAGCTCAGGCCCTTTCGTTCGTGACGGAGGCTCTCACTTCTGAAGACGGAAGGGTCTCCCCGTGCTTGTAATGCTGAGACGTGCCCGCTTGATGTAAAGCCTCTCCCTGCCCAGGAAGCGGGGGCGGGACCGGGGCGCTTTCTCCCATACTCCATGGGGCACCACCCTCGCGGCTGCCTGGGCGGCTCAGCCCGCCTCTGGGGGCCTGCGGATGGAGAACAGGAGCTGCTCTGCTGGCTTCTGGGAGCTGTGGCTCTTTTCTCCTGCTCACTGCAGGCTTGACTGTTTCTAAAGTAATTGCCTTCTGCACACAGTGTTCCTGAAAACATCGGAAGGACAGCAGTTTAGACGCCTGCCTCCCTCCGTCCCCACGGCAACTCCATGAGGTACAAGCTCCACGCTTCTTATGATAAGACTAACAAAGGCGGAGGGTCAGGAAGATTCCCAAAATCACATGCCTGATAGAGCTGGGATTGAAACTGAAATCCAAAGCCTATGTTCTTAACCATTACAATTTGCTTCCAATCATGTTGCTTTTTAAAAGCACTTATGAAAAAGGGGGCGGGGGAAGCACTTATGGGCTTACTCTCTCAATCTTGCGTACAAGAGATTTCAGTCACTCAAATGTGTTTTTTAGATATTTTGCCAAGAGAAGTCTCTCTCTCCTCCCCTTTGTTCGAGAAGGTCAGTAATCTGACAAAATAATAATATCAGATAATAACTGAGCACATGAAAGTTGTCTTGCTTTTTAGCTCTCCGACCAAAAGAATTTTGACCAATGTGAGCAGAAAAATATGCAAAGTTTCTTTCCCAATGATCCCTGATGAGCACTTCGTATGATCTGAGGAAACCAGATCATATGCCATCATCAGCCTGATCCACTCAGCAGCGAGGACAGCTGATGTCGCTGCTCACTTCTGCTTCCCATGGCAAAGCATCTCCATTTCTGTCGTTAGTCACTGTGGAGCAGGGCTTCCCAGGTGGTGCTAGTGGCAAAGAACCCACCTGCCACATGCAGGGAACATGAGAGACCCAGGCTCGATCCCTGGGTGGGGAAGATGCCCTGAGAAGGGAATGGCAACCCACTCCAGTACTCTTGCCTGGAGAATCCCACGCACAGAAGAGCCTGGTGGGCCACGGTCCGTGGGGTCACGACTGCAGCATCTTAACACACATGCACGTGGGCCAGGACGAGATAGGAGCACAGGAGTGGCTGTAGTGGCCGTTTGCTGACTCCCCCAGGGCCCCTGGGGCAGGAGGGCTTGCATTGCCAGAGGTCGTGGGGGTGGTCTCCAGCCCCTCTCTAAGCGTGGCTGTCTCCAGCACCCCCCCAGTGACTCCACATCCCACCCGCCTGACCCTGTCCTCCACGTGCTTCTTAGCGCTTCTCGACTTTAGCTGCACATCACCTGATGGAAACCGTCCAGCGTGGGAGGAGGCTGGAGCAGTAACACTGCTGAGCGTGTGTCTGGGGGCACAGCCTGAGGAGCCGAGTGATGGATCAAGCATCCGGCAACTGACCTACACCCAGGCCCGCCTGAGGAGCTTTCCCAGCACAGACTTTTCCAGCGGTCCAGCTAGCACAGTGGGCCGGCCAGAGCTGGGCACTGGACCTTCTGAGCCAGGGACCCACCTCGTGTGCCAGCCACAGGGGCAGCTGCGAACGTGGATGCTCAGGAGCACGCATTCACCACAGAGATGCTTCAAGAGAAGGAAGCCCAGTCAGGGGACCTCCCAGTAGCTGCCTGGTCTCGTCAGATGCACCAGGGCGAAGAGCAAACTGCAACACCACCAGTGTGTCCTTAATTTTCATTCTAAAGCTCTGATTTTTAATCACACACAGCACTAAACTGCAGACAAAGCTAGAGCGCTCAGTGAAATAAATAAGCTGAGAGCTTTAGGTCTATGTGAAGAAGAACGTGCTCACTACATTTAACTTCCCAGCAGAGGCAAAACACTGATTCATTGCTTTGAAAAATCAAATTTAAAGAGTAAAGAGGGTCTTCCTTGGGAATCAACTCTGAAAAAAAAAAAGAAGAAGAATCCACCTTGAATGCAGAGGACATGGGTTCAGTCTCTGGTCTGGTAACTAAGATCTCACACGCGTGTGCTAAGTCGCTCAGCTGTGCCTGACTCTTTGTGACCCCGTGGGCTGCAGCCCGCCAGACTCCTCTGTCCATGGGATTCTCCAGGCAAGACTGCTGGAGCGGGTTGCCACGGCCTCCTCCAGGGCATCTTCCTGACAGAGGGCTCGAAGCCGCATCTCTTACTTCTCTTGCATCGGCAGGCGGGTTCTGTACCACTAGAGCCCCGGGAAGCTCAGCTCAGCCCACCTGCCACAACTGCTGAGCTCCCAGGCCACAACCGGAGCGTCGTGTGCTGCAACGGCCTCCCACGATGCAACAAAGACCCCGGTTACCGCAACTAAAGCTCAATACAGCCAAGTACATAAATTTTTTAAAAAAGTAAAGAAAATTTCCCTAGAATTCAGACAACAGGAATAAAGACATAAAAATAACTGTGGGGAAGAAAGAAACCCTCATGGATAGTTCAGGAGTGTAGGGTAAAAAGCCTTTCAGAACCCAGAATCAAAGGAATAGTTGATTAAAACTCCCCATCTTGGGCTGAAGCCTCCAGTGTTCAGACTAGAAGGTCTCGCTCGGGGTGGGCCCCGGAGTAGAGGAGCCGCCTGCAGCGCCGGAAAGGCAGCGCTCAGGGGGCTTGTGGCTAGCGGCCCTCTTGCGGTGCCCTCGCGTGGCCGGAAGAGGGCGAGGCCGTGCTCCGGGGTCTCATTTAAGGGCGCTAGCCCCACATGTGACTCTTGCCTGGAAAATCCCATGGATGGAGTAGCCTGGTGGGCTGCAATCCATGGGGTCACTAACAGTCGGACAGACTGAGCGACTTCACTTTCACTTTTCTCTTTCATGCATTGGAGAAGGAAATGGCAACCCACTCTAGTATTCTTGCCTGGAGAATCCCAGGGATGGGGGAGCCTGGTGGGCTGCCGTCTATGGGGTCACACAGAGNACTAGAAGGTCTCGCTCGGGGTGGGCCCCGGAGTAGAGGAGCCGCCTGCAGCGCCGGAAAGGCAGCGCTCAGGGGGCTTGTGGCTAGCGGTCCTCTTGCGGTGCCCTCGCGTGGCCGGAAGAGGGTGAGGCCGTGCTCCGGGGTCTCATTTAAGGGCGCTAGCCCCACATATGAGCCTGGGGCGCTGTCCCTGTCACTCACGCTCACTTTCCCATCACCTTCTTATATTTAACAATTATCAGATAGAAATATTTTATTTTAATCAACTGTATACCAAAAATTGTAATAATTCAAAGGAAACATAATAGTCTTGTGGTTACAAAAAATTTAAAGATCATTTTCAATTCATGAACAGATTTTTTTTTTCTGCAAGAATATATAAGGTGATGTGCTCAGTCACGCCCGACTCTTTTTGACCCCATGGACCTGTCCGTGGAATTCTCCAGGCAAGAATACTGGAGTGGATTGCCATTCCTTTCTCCAATAAGGTGATGAATGGATGACTTTTTATCAAATGCCCATGTTTATCACATTAGGATAACATCCTAAGGGACAAGCGGAAGGGAAAGCCGAATTCAAGGATCAAAGAGTCACAAAAAATGTATGTCTGTTCAGCAAAAAGCATTTTCATGTATTTTTTTCAGCAAAATGCTGGTAGGTTATCCAATTGCAACAGTATTTAGATTCCAGGGGAAACATTTCAGAGTGTTACAGTAGCTTTATTTTTGAAATGTCAACATGTTTAAATGCTAGAGGAGTTCCCCTTTGTAATTAAAAAAGCTTTGATGCAAAAAGGCATTAGCTGTCTTGGGGCCCTGCCCTTCACGCCCACTGAGGAGACCCCTGTGTCTGTTTTGGGGGGCAGGGAAGCAGCTGCTCCACGGGGATGGGGGGCGGCTCCTTGTTACAAATCAGGCACTTGTTTTGCTTCCTGCAGTCTGGCAGTCAGTCCCTGGTGTGATGAACTTATTTACATCCGGGAAAACACTGTTTCAATTAGGCCAGCTCCTCGGGAGGTCTAGAAAAATAAGTCAGTTACTTCTCTGAGTCCCAGATGACAGTGAACTCTGGGGCCATCACAGAGCAGGGTCCAGGCAGAGGGTCTTCTGTGATTCTGACACGTCCGTGCCAGTGTCTGCCCTCAGGCGCCCAGATCACAGGCCGGGGTGAGATGCAGGTTCTGTGACTCGGTCCTTCTCCATGTCTTGGTCCCGTGTCTGGATGAGGTCTTTAAAAGAAGGGGTTGGGGAGGGTATGAAGGAGCTAACCAGCCTAAATGAGCTTGTATGTATCTGTGTGGTGGACATTCCTTCACTGGAGATGATTTCAAATCCCACTGGCCTTCACTTCATCATCTGTCCCAGGGAAATGATTTTATTTCATGAGAGGCACTGGAAACGCAAGGCTTCAGTTTGCCCTTAATTGCAAAGAACATTTACAATGTAAAACCACTGACATAGGAAGCCTCATTTTAGCTTTCAAAACAGGAAGAATCCAGAGGAATAAAACTTGGACTCTACAAAAAACTCTTGGATAAATGCCAAGAGTTTAGATACACCGGAAACAAGAGTGAGAGGGAGCGTTCTCCAGCCTCTCGTGGACTCAGCGTTTCTGTAGAAGAAGGCAGGGAAAACACTGGAAGCCGTGGCTCCACCGCTTCCATCAGGTGTCTCAGAGGTCTTGTCATCAGTTTGGTAATAACTTACCTGTGTATCTTTAAAGGATGCTAATCATGTGCTTTTAAAGAAATTTAAAGTGTTTAGAAGGATCTGGTCAGGTGGTCTGGTATTCCCATCTCTTTCAGAATTTTCCACAGTTTACTGTGATCCACACAGTCAAAGGCTTTGGTATAGTCAAGAAAGCAGAAATAGATGTTTTTCTGGAACTCTTGCTTTGTCCATGATCCNCCACCCCTGTCTCTTATACACATCTAGATGTGTATAAGAGACAGCAATAAAGCAGAAATAGATGTTTTTCTGGAACTCTCTTGCTTTTTCCATGATCCAGCAGATGTTGGCAATTTGATCTCTGGTTCCTCTGCCTGTTCTAAAACCAGCTTGAACATCAGGGAGTTCATGGTTCACATATTGCTGAAGCCTGGCTTGGAGAATTTTGAGCATTACTTTACTAGCGTGTGAGATGAGTGCAATTATGCGGTAGTTTGAGCATTCTTTGGCATTGCCTTTCTTTGGAATTGGAATGAAAACTGACCTTTTCCGGTCCTGTGGCCACTGCTGAGTTTTCCAAATTTGCTGGCATATTGAGTGCAGCACTTTCACAGCATCATCTTCCAGGATTTGAAACAGCTCAACGGGAATTCCATCACCTCCACTAGCTTTGTTCTTAGTGATGCTTTCTAAGCCCCACTTGACTTCACATTCCAAGATGTCTGGCTGTAGATTAGTGATCACATCCTCGTGATTATCTGGGTCGTGAAGATCTTTTCTGCACAGTTGCTGAGTAATTAAGGTCCTCAAAAGTCTATCCCACTAATTTACTTGTTATCAACTACAAAGTTCAATTTGTATGTAACACTGAAAGGATATGTTAGTATCCGAAATTCTGGCAGAATAGGAATGGTGAACAATGCATAACTTTATCATTGTCTACACTAAGTAACATTGTGATTTATAGTCTCATATGTTCAGAATTTAGAAACCACATGTTTAAACTACATTCTGACTTCAACTCAAGAACACTTTTTGTTGCTAATGTAATCGGTTTTTGTAATGGCGTCAGCAAATAAAAAGATGCTTATTATTCTTATAAAAAAAAAAAGAAAAAAAAAATAAACTACATAAGCAAGCAATTATTATACGCCAAACGTTCAAAAGAACAACATACCTCCTAAAGCCCCACTGTGATCTAGACTTTTCTTCTTAATGCCATTAGAGACGATCAAAACAGGAACAACAACAGAAAACAGCCAACGCCAGGGAGAAATAGGCTGAAAGTTACCTGAAAAATTATAGAAGTAGAGCATAAATTGTGTCAAGCCTACACAGGTTAGTCTTGGGTGCAAGCTTTGATAACTGCATTCTGGATTAAAATACTGTTGTAAGCAGAGAAACTGAGATGAAGCCACCAAAGTGAAATATTTACGTTGAAACTTGTTTAAGAGAGACAATCCTACTGGTGAGTGACAAATTAAGTCCTGTCTAATTTTTAAGAACCATTTACACTATTTATAATCATGGGTATTTGATACATATTTGAAGATGGGAAATGCATTTCTGGTTCTTTCTTTGGAAAGGAGGCACGTATTCAACCTCAAGAACTGCACAGAACAAACAGGATCCAATTTTTTTTTTAACACAATCCAATTATTCCTCTCTCTGCCTTTCACAGAGATTTCTTAAAAAGGTAACATTCCCACAAGCTACATACACACATCTGGATTCAAAGGTTAGCAATTGATTTTTCCAAAGGTGGCATCCTTTGTTTTGTTTCAGCTAGCAAAAATTTTTTCAGTAATTGAGTCAATAAAGATTAGGACATTTAGTATAAAAAAATCCAGACTCTTGTTTCCTGTTTTAAAAACTGGATGTTCAGGCTCACATGGCAGAACTGACCACAGGGGAAGAGAAACCACATCCTTTAGACCATTCATGGCGTTACCATTTAATGTCCCCCTTTTAATATAAAGTGATTATAAATGTGAACTATTGCTTGTGCCCACATTTCTACCAAAACTTGGAAAATCTTATAGTAACTATAAATGGAGCATAACTTTTAAAAATTATGACTCGCTTTATTGTACACCTGTAACATATAATATTGTACATCAACTAAAACAATAAAAATTTTAAAAAATGAAAAAAAAAGAGGAAAATGCAAGACAAAGAGGGTGAAACATTAAAAAAAACTTGGAAAATCCTATTTCTAGAAGTGCAAACTGTTCTCATGTGCTTAACATGCAAAGAAAAGGCTTGGAAGCTTCTCTTACCTGCATTAGGTGCCTGGTCCCAAGGGGTCACTTACATTTACAAATCCTGGCTTACTCTATTTAGTTCAAGTCATAGTTAACACTGCCCTAAGTAGGGGCAGTGTTACTTACTTACCTCCCTCCCCGCGCCCTCATCCCCTACTGGGAACCATGAATGAACAGCCTCACCTCCCTCCCCAAGCCCTCATCCCCTACTGGGAACCATGAATGAACAGCCTTACCTCCCTCCCCAAGCCCTCATCCCCTACTGGGAACCATGAATGAACAGCCAGAAATCTGTATCTTGGAAAACATTCACTAGATTATTCACACATTTCTTCGCAAAACGACTAAGGTCTAAAATGGCAATCACTTATAACCATTCATACGAGTTTACTTTCTCACTCTACTTTTCACTTTTCCTTTCAACTGAACAGTATTCTGTTTTCATAAAGGGGTATCAAGGAATCTGTTCAAAAGCATACTTGTGCTCTACAGCAGCTTCAAAACCTTCAAGTTCTGAGTTCAGAGTACCTCATATTTATGCAAATTGGCTTCAGGCTTTAAAACAATTTTGCTCTTCGGCAGTGACCAAATAGCAGGCAAATCTTCCAAATTTCCAAATGTGAACACTGGGTCGGTTTTTTTTTTTTTTTTTTACAGGACACATGAAACTGATGAACTTTATGAATATTCTTATTAAAAGTATCACTGCAATTGCTTTGCAAAATTATGTTTCACTTTACTTGCTTTTCATCAAGATAGATGTAACAATTACATAAAATATAAAACATATTTTGGAACAGGTATAACTAGTATGACAAACAATATTTATTAAAAGCTTTAAAACGTTCAAGGCATTGTATGTTTCCGTGTTAGTAAATCCAAGTCAGGCCACAGAAGTTAAATAAACAGTTTATAACCCTTCAGAGGATACGAGTTTTGACCTTCAAAATGGGACATTCTTTCACCGATTATAGACAAATTAGAAGATTCATACTCACCATAATAGGTGCTTGCAGTCATAGACATAATCCAGAAAGCTGAAGAAATGCAAATGATCAGGCTCAATATAACTATATTAGTTATCATCTTTATGTATTTTTTGTACGTATTGTCGTCAAGATCTCGCATGAAAAATAAGGATATAATCACCTGGGGAAGAAACTATCTCGCGTTTCGGAGAAAAATAAAGTCAGCTAAGTGGCCAGCAAAACATTCGTGTAGAGGCGAATATAAATGCTAACATCTATCACCAGTCAAGAAAACGGTCTAAACCGACACTGTTTCTAGATACTGGGCTGAGCACGGCCGCGGGAGCTTAGGCGAGGAAACCAAGCCGCACCCGTGATGGGCGCCTGCTCGAAGAGCTCGGTTACTTCACACCTGAACTTCGCCGCCGCGAACGGGAAAGGGAAGCGGGGGCGGCCAACCAGAGGCCTGGGGCGGCGAGCTCCGCCTTCCCCGCCCGCCCGCCCGTGCGCTGAGGCCGGGCGCCCGCGGCGCGAAGGGGCGGGACGCGTGACTAGGATGCGGGGTGTCCCGGCAGCGAGTCCCGCCCGACCGCGCGTGGTCGCTCCGCACGGCCGCCCGCGCGGCTCCAGAGGCCTGCTCCAGCCGGCCGGGCGCAGAGCCCCGGATTTCCGCCCGCGCCTGCCCCCTCTTCTGCGCCCGAGACGCGCCTCCTGCGCGCATGCTCCGCGGCTACCGCGGGCGTGGCCTCGCTCCAGGGACCGTTTAAAGGGCCGCTCCAAGGGCGGGCAGGCCTGGAGGGTCCCGCCAGCGAGTGCCGACGTAGTGCCCTGTGCGTCTGTAGTGCTTCTTAGAATCTAGGCAACTGGAACACCATATAAAGGTCTTGGGTTTGAGGTCATCCCCAAGCGCGGAAAAGTGAAACCGCCACCAGGAGAGTAAGAGGAATGAAGGCAAGTGGATTGAGATCCAGTTAAGTCCATATCAAGCATCAAATTCGGATGAATTGTTCATGCCATACAATATTAACGGACTTTTTAGGGGGAAGGGACCTATTGGGCTGTAGAAAGGGAATTTTGACTGAGAACGTCGTTTAAAAACAACGTCGTTCTTTAAGGTGCTGGATACTGTTGGCCACTGGAGATACACAGCTCCACAAAGCTCGTGTCATTGAACTCTCAAACAGTTACTATCTGGAACTGTGGGAAATCTGTTCCCACACCTCTCCTATTTGAAGTCTGAATTCAGTCAGTTCACTTAGAAAGCAGAACAGTTTGTCATCATTAAAAATCTGAATCTTGTGACTTCACATTTTATTTGAAATTAGTTTGCTGAGTTATCAGCAATTGATAATTACATTATATTCTGAACTTTCCCCGCTAATTGCTGACAGTGTAAGCAGCAGCAGCAACTCATTTTCAGACGTAGTACCCAAATGTGTTTTAACCTGTTAAGAGTAATTACTTTTTGAAAACACAGTGTTATATGAAAAAACTATTTAAAACGCTTTCCTTTGATAAGTAAGTGAAAGTCGCTCAGTCCTACTCTTGCGACCCCATGGACTCTATAGTCCATGGAATTCTCCAGGTCAGAATACTGGAGTGGGGTAACCCTTCCCTTCTCCAGGGGAGCTTCCCGACCCAGGTCTCCCACATTGCAGGCGGATTCTTTACCAGCTGAGCCATCAGGGAAGCCCAAGAGTATTGGAGTGGGTAGCCTATCCCTTCTCCAGTGGATGTTCCTGACCCAGGAATCCAAGCAGTCTCCTGAATTGTAGGCGGATTATTTGCCAGCTGAGCCGCCAGGGAAGCATTTGATTAATTACCTGAGAACCACATTTGTGAAGTAGGACTAAATAGTAATGGACTTCTTTCACTACATGCATATATACTCTTTATGCAGAGATTATGTACTCACTTTAGTCTGGGTCTGTTCAGCACAGGTAAACAATTGGATTACTTCAGAAAGCATATTGGCCAATCGTAGTGATACTAGACTACTCGGTAGAGTTATTATTAATAAGTGACCTTGTTTTTGTCTTTGCTTAGACAAAGTTATGAACTGGTATTATTTATCCCCTTCACATCAGTATGGTCGCAGGGTCTTCTTGCCTGATCCTGTTCTATGAGATTTTTATGTCTAATGGGAAACCTGTGTCTGGCCATCTAATGACAACACTCAAGTCCAGCTGTGTCAGGCTAGTTCCTGACTGTCAGGGATGATTTTCTCTCTTATGAA
Source organism: Oreotragus oreotragus (assembly GCA_006410675.1). Classification (NCBI taxonomy): domain Eukaryota; kingdom Metazoa; phylum Chordata; class Mammalia; order Artiodactyla; family Bovidae; genus Oreotragus; species Oreotragus oreotragus. Next base: position 199,754 of record SJYX01006324.1, on the reverse strand, counting down.
TATGTTAGCTAAATTTGCAGATTAAATAATAACAGTATCTGTGATTGACTCTTCAAATGAATAGTGCTCTTCCATTTATTCCGGATGTCCAATTATTGCTGTTGTTCTTCATAAAATAAGTTATTCTCTCTTAAAGCTGAAACAATTTGGGGGAATTGACATAATTAAAATATTCTTTAAAATGAAACATCATTTTACAATCTGATAATGTTTATAGACTTTGATAATCTGAAAATATTTCAACAAAGTCTTTTTCTATTTGCTTTAAAAGCCATTTCTAGCAGAATTTCTGGGTAAGCATTTTCTAAATTATGCTCAAGGTATTATTACATATGTGACCCTCCCCCACTCCCACTTTTCTTCCAAAATAGTCTTGAGGTGAGGTGAAGTCGCTCAGTCGTGTCTGACTCTTTTTACTAGGCTTCTCCATCCATGGGATTCTCCAGGCAAGAATACTGGAGTGGGTTGCCATTTCCTTCTCCAGGGGATCTTCCTGACCCGGGGATCTTCCTGACCCAGGGATTGAACCTAGGTCTCCCGCATTGGAGGCAGACGCTTTAACCTCTGAGCCACCAGTCAGTGTTAGTTGCTCGGTTGTGTCTGACTCTTTGCCCCGTGGACTGTAGCCTGCCAGGCTTCTCTGTCCATGAAATTCTCCAGGGAAGAATACTGGCGTGGGTAGGCTTTCCCTTCTCTGGGGGAATCTTCTCGACCCAGGGATCGACTGGTCTCCTGCATTGCAGGCAGATTCTTTACTGTCTGAGCCAGGAGGGAAGCCTTCCAAAATACCTCCGATAAAATTTAAGGTTCAGATATGGGGTTTGTTTCCTCAAAGGACTGGGAGAGTGCAGTAAAGGCTCTGAGAAGTTAAGAAACTGAACACTTTTATATAAATGTTTCCAACAGAGTTGTTTTACCACAGATTTCATCCCCTCATAAAACTTCACAGTTTGATGATTGTTATTATAATCAGAGCAACAGCCTGAAAGTTCATTATTGGACTAATAATCTTTAAATTTCACAATGTAAATACCAACTTATGTGGTTTTTGACATAAACATTTGCTGGGGTAAACATTTGATACTTAGTACTCTAGTATTCTTGCCTGGGAAATCGCATGGACTTAGCAACTATACAACCACCACCAACTGTAAAAATCATCAACTGGCAAAAACCACTTAACTGATGCTAGGAAAATATCAGTGTGTTCTGTGTACAATCACTTTGAATCTAAGCCAAAGGAATGTTTTACATTTTGTGAAATCTAAATGTGCTAATGGCTAAAATATACATGTCAGATCCCTGAGGCCCAAACCATCACACACATACACATTTGACTGCAGTGCAGGAGACCTGGGTTCAATCCCTGGGTCTAGAAGATCCCCTGGTGGAGGGAATGGCTACCCACTCCAGTATTCTTGCCTGGAGAATTCCACAGACAGAGGAGCTTGGCGAGATAGTCCATGAGGTCACAAAGAGTTGGCCAGGACTGCGCAACTAACACTTTCACTTTCACATATGCCGGAAGCTAGCCTGAGGAATCCCGCCCGTGACAAGGTCATGAAGAAGGAAGCCTGACAAATGCAAGGACGTGATCAGGCTTCAGGAGTTCCCCCTGCAATTTCCTGAGCATGTACCCCAAAAAACCAAAAAATCTGCCGGCTTTTGTACTCTGCTCTTCTGATATTCTCTGGAAAAAGTCAAATCAGGGCTTTAGTCTTCTGCATTTAAAAGGGATGTTTCAGTTAAACCCCCTCTGATAGCGCTTTAGCTTGCCTAACAGGTTCCCCAGACCTCTAACNCAGAGCAACAGCCTGAAAGTTCATTATTGGACTAATAATCTTTAAATTTCACAATGTAAATACCTACTTATGTGCTTTTTGACATAAACATTTGCTGGGGTAAACATTTGATACTTAGTACTCTAGTATTCTTGCCTGGGAAATCCCATGGACTTAGCAACTATACAACCACCACCAACTGTAAAAATCATCAACTGGCAAAAACCACTTAACTGATGCTAGGAAAATATCAGTGTGTTCTGTGTACAATCACTTTGAATCTAAGCCAAAGGAGTGTTTTACATTTTGTGAAATCTAAATGTGCTAATGGCTAAAATATACATGTCAGATCCCTGAGGCCCAAACCATCACACACATACACATTTGACTGCAGTGCAGGAGACCTGGGTTCAATCCCTGGGTCTAGAAGATCCCCTGGTGGAGGGAATGGCTACCCACTCCAGTATTCTTGCCTGGAGAATTCCACAGACAGAGGAGCTTGGCGAGATAGTCCATGAGGTCACAAAGAGTTGGCCAGGACTGCGCAACTAACACTTTCACTTTCACATATGCCGGAAGCTAGCCTGAGGAATCCCGCCCGTGACAAGGTCATGAAGAAGGAAGCCTGACAAATGCAAGGACGTGATCAGGCTTCAGGAGTTCCCCCTGCAATTTCCTGAGCATGTACCCCAAAAAACCAAAAAATCTGCCGGCTTTTGTACTCTGCTCTTCTGATATTCTCTGGAAAAAGTCAAATCAGGGCTTTAGTCTTCTGCATTTAAAAGGGATGTTTCAGTTAAACCCCCTCTGATAGCGCTTTAGCTTGCCTAACAGGTTCCCCAGACCTCTAACAGCTTGTGAATTGCTTACAGCCCCCTCCAACTGCAAGAGGCACAAATGTCCTCCTCTGCATCTTAAAGATACAGAGCCTTTTCTAAAGAGTTAAAAATCATATTGGTGACAGGATTTCACTGTTGACTCAATGACTGCTGCCAGGCCTCCATATTCTGTCTACTATTCTTTATCTTTTAGCCACCTGGAAGGATGTTAATCAGCGTATACAGGACATGGAAAAGATATATAGTAGTTTTGATGTTAGCAACACTAGACTTTTGAGTTAATTACTTTTCTTTTGAAGTAAATCACTGTACTCCTTTTACTTGTTATAAATTGCTGTATCTTTGCTATGTAAGAATGTAACTTTATTTAGTGCTTTCTGAGAGTGGCACCAGACCTTGGGAAGATCAACACAAATAAGTCTTCTGGTTAACGAACCCTTATCAGAAAAAGGCTGTAAAATGTTAATTGGCCCTTTTGGCCAGAAGATGATGTAAATCACCTAAGACTTGTGTATACAATTAGGTATGTAGAGAGAAAAACCTGGCTTTGATAAGAGTCTGGGCTGCTAACGCTGCATAATTTTGTATTACCCATTGATCTCTATGTACGATTAAAAGTATAAAAGGCCTTCTGAACAATAAAGGACGGCCCAGTTTCTCGGACTAGTCTCTCGGCCTAGTTTCTTGGGAATCTGTCTCCTCCCGTGTCTCCCTTTCTCTTCCTCTTCTCTTTACTCTAATTTCTGGCTGAATTCCCAACTGGAGCAGGGCGGCTCACCAAGTCTACTTACTTGTCCTGGCTTCTAAGACCCGCGCGAAAGGGAGCCTAAGGCGAGGCACCCTTAGATATTCAAGCGGGCGCCGGTGGCCCAACGTAGATGGTGCAAATCTCTTGTCCTGAGATTTTATTGGCCTCTTTTCTCCACTTAATTTTCCCACTACACTATTTCTTCATAATCTAATCTTATATTAATAAATAAATAAGTTTTTTCCTCGCCAACGCCGATCTCTCCTTCAAATCACCCTGGTTCCACTGGGGCTGGACCCTGGCACACATATACATGTCAGACCCTGAAGCCTAAAACAAAACACACACAGAGCCTTGAGGAAACACAGAAAATGAAAATATATGTGTAGACAATAATAATGAGATGATGACTTTATCCAAGTTATGCATAAAACAGGACTTAAGGAGCGAAGCACTTATGTCACTTTGATATGTTATAGGAAAGTGTCAGAGTGGGAGCATCAGAGCTAATACTTAAAAAGATGATAGCAAGTTTGCTAAATGACAAAGCTAAAGTACAGGGAATATATAAAGATTTAGTGGTTAAGAGAATGAAAATACACGTTCATGAGAATGGAGTATTTTGAGATAACAAGGTCTGAAATAACTAAAGAGCCTCTTGATGAAAGTGAAAGAGGGAGTGAAAAAGCTGGCTTAAAGCTCAACATTCAAAAAACTAAGATCATGGCATCTGGTCCCATCACTTCATGGCAAATAGATAGGGAAACAGTGGAAAGAGTGACAGACTTTATTTTTGGGGGCTCCAAAATCACTGCAGACGGTGACTGCAGCCATGAAATTGAAAGACGCTTAATCCTTGGAAGAAAAGTTATGACCAACCAAGACAGCATATTAAAAAGCAGAGACATTACTTTGCCAACAAAGGTCCTTCTAGTCAAAGCTATGGTTTTTCCAGTAGTCATCTATGGATGTGAGAGTTGAGTTGGACTATAAAGAAAGCTGAGCACTGAAGAACTGATGCTTTTGAACTGTGGTATTGGAGAGACTCCTAAGTCCCTTGGACTGCAAGAGGATCCAACCAGTCCATCAAAAGGAAATCAGTCCTGAATATTCATTGGAAGGACTGATGCTGAAACTGAAAATCCAATATTTTGGCCACCTGGTGCGAAGAGCTGACTCGTTTGAAAAGACCCTGATGCTGGGAAAGATTGAGAGTGGGAGGAGAAGGAGACAACAGAGGATGAGGTGATTGGATGGAATCACCGACTCAATGGATATGAGTCTGAGTAAACGCTGAGAGTTGGTGATGGACAGGGAGGCCTGGCGTGCTGCAGTCCATGGGGTTGCAAAGAGTCGGACACTACTGAGTGACTGAACTAAACTGAACTTCTTAAGTAACTAAACAGAAAAAGACAGGCACACATCTGCTTTCCTGAAGTTGAACCCAAAGTTTCTTTTTTTTTTTTTTTTACTTTTGGAGCACAGATTTTAAAAGCCTAGGGAGCTAAGACTGATACGTTGTTTTTGATTCAACTTATTGTAAAAGGGCAATAGGGAGATGGTAAGGCAGGAATAAACAAATGGAATATTCTTTTCCCTACACACTTGAGGACAGGAATCATGTTCATTATCGTTTGCTTAATGTCTTTTAGTGAATGTTTAAGATAGTGTTTTTAAAATTAAAGTACTAAATATTTAATAATCATAAAAATTAATAAAATAATATCTTATTTCCTTGTTATTCAAATAATGCTGTAGGAAGCATATCAATTGTGATCCACACAGTCAAAGGCTTTGGTATTGTCAATAAAGCAGAAATAGATGTTTTTCTAGAACTCTCTTTTTCCATGATCCAGCGGATGTTGGCAATTTGATCTCTGGTTCCTCTGCCTTTTCTAAAACCAGCTTGAACATCTGGAAGTTCACGGATTATGTATTGCTGAAGCCTGGCTTGGAGAATTTTGAGCATTACTTTACTAGCGTGTGCTGCTACTGCTGCTAAGTCACTTCAGTCGTGTCCGACTCTGTGTGACTCCATGGACGGCAGCCCACCAGGCTCCCCCATCCCTGGGATTCTCCAGGCAAGAATACTGGAGTGGGTTGCCATTTCCTTCTCCAATGTATGAAAGAGAAAAGTGAAAGTGAAGTCGCTCAGTCTGTCCGACTGTTAGCGACCCCATGGACTGCAGCAAACCAGGCTACTCCATCCATTGGATTTTCCAGGCAAGAGTACTGGGGTGGGGTGCCATTGCCTTCCCCGAGACGAGTGCAATTGTCCGGTAGTTTGAACATTCTTTGGCATTGCCTTTCTTAGGGATTGGAATGAAAACTGACCTTTTCCAGTCCTGTGACCACTGCTGAGTTTTCCAAATTTGCTGACATATGGAGTGCAGCACTTTCACAGCGTCATCTTTCAAGATTTGAAATAGCTCAACTGGAATTCCATCACCTCCACTAG
>SJYX01006324.1:168615-192380 GCA_006410675.1 Oreotragus oreotragus | reverse complement strand
TCTAAGTACTGCATTTCGGACTCTTGTTGACCATGATGGCTACTCTATTTCTTCTAAGGGATTCCTGCCCACAGTAGTAGATATAATGGTCATCTGAGTTAAATTCACCCATTCCAGTCCATTTTAGTTAGATGATTCCTAGAATGTCGACGTTCACTCTTACCATCTCTTGTTTTACCACTTCCAATTTGCCTTGAATCATGGACCTAACATTCCAGGTTCCTATGCAATATTGCTCTTTACAGCATCAGACCTTGCTTCTATCACCAGTCACATCCACAAGTGGGTACTGTTTTTGCTTTAGCTCCATCCCTTCATTCTTTCTGGAGTTATTTCTCCATTGATCTCCAGTAGCATATTGGGCACCTACTGACCTGGGGAGTTCCTCTTTCAGTATCCCATTATTTTGCCTTTTCATACTGCTCATGGGGTTCTCAAGGCAAGGATACTGAAGTGGTTTGCCCTTCCCTTTTCCAGTGAACCATATACTGTCAGACCTCTCCACCATGACCTGTCCACCTTGGGTGGCCCCACATGGCATGGCTTAGTTTCATTGAGTTAGACAAGGCTGTGGTCCGTGTGATCAGATTGGTAGTTTTCCGTGGTTATGGTTTCAGTGTGTCTGCTCTCTGATGTCCTCTCGCAACACCTATTGTCTTACTTGGGTTTCTCTTACCTTGGACGTGGGGTATCTCTTCACAGCTTCTCCAGCAAAGCGCAGCCACTGCTCCTTACCTTGGACGAAGGGTATCTCCTCACGGCTGCCCCTCCTGACTTTGAATGTGGAGTAGCTCCTCTCAGCCCTCTTGCACAGTCACAGGCACTGCTCCTTGGATGTGGGGTAGCTCCTCTTGGCCGCTGCCCCTGACCTTGGGCATGGGGTAGCTCCTCTTGGCCGTTGCCCCTGACCTTGGGAGATGGGTAGCTCCTCTCAGCCACACTTCTGCGGGGTCTGTCACAGTCGGCGCGCTTCTGTGGAAAATTCTGAAAGAGATGGGAATACCAGACCACCTGAACTGCCTTTGAGAAACCTGTATGCAGGTCTGGAAGCAACAGTTAGAACTGGACATGGAACAACAGACTGGTTCCAAATAGGAAAAGGAGTACGTCAAGGCTTTATATTGTCACCCTGCTTATTTAACTTATTTGCAGAGTACATCATGAGAAATGCTGGGCTGGAAGAAGCACAAATTGGAATTAAGATTGCCGGGAGAAATATCAATAACCTCAGATATGCAGATGACACCACCCTTATGGCAGAAAGTGAAGAGGAACTAAAAAGTCTTTTGATGAAAGTGAAAGAGGTGAGTGAAAAAGTTGGCATAAAGCTCAACATTCAGAAAACGAAGATCATGGCATCTGGTCCCATCACTTCATGGGAAATAGATGGGGACAGTGGCAACAGTGGGTGCCTTTATTTATAGGGGCTCCAAAGCACTGCAGATGGTGATTGCAGCCATGAAATTAAAAGACGCTTACTCCTTGGATGGAAAGTTATGACCAACCTAGATTAGCATATTTAAAAGCAGACATTACCTTGCCAGCAAAGGTCCATCCAGTCAAGGCTATGGTTTTTCCAGTAGTCATGTATGGATGTGAGAGTTGGATTATAAAGAAAGCTGAGCACCGAAGAACTGATGCTTTTGAACTGTGGTGTTGGAGAAGACTTTTGAGAGTGCCTTGGACTGGAAGGTGCTCCAACCAGTCCATTCTAAAGATCAGTCCTGGGTGTCTTTGGAAGGACTGATGGTAAAGCTGAAACTCCAGTACTTTGTCCACCTCATACGAAGAGTTGACTCATTGGAAAAGACTCTGATGCTGGGAAGGATTGGGAGCAGGAGAAGGGGACAGAGGATGAGTTGGCTGGATGGCATCACTGACTCGATGGACATGAGTTTGAGTGAGCTCTGGGAGTTGGTGATGGACAGAGTGGCCTGGCGTGCTGTGATTCATGGGGTCGCAAAGAGTCAGACATGACTGAGCGACTGAACTGAACTGAAGCATATCTATGGTCTTCCCTAGTTGCTCCGATGGTAGAGACTCTGCCTGCCATGCAGGAGACTTGGGTTCAATCCCTGGGTTGTGAAGATACCCTGGAGAAGGGAATGGCTACCCACTCCAGTATTCTTGCCTGGAGAATTCTACAGACAGAGGAGTGCCTGGCGTGCTGTGATTCATGGGGTCGCAAAGAGTCAGACATGACTGAGCGACTGAACTGAACTGAAGCATATCTATGGTCTTCCCTAGTTGCTCCGATGGTAGAGACTCTGCCTGCCATGCAGGAGACTTGGGTTCAATCCCTGGGTTGTGAAGATACCCTGGAGAAGGGAATGGCTACCCACTCCAGTATTCTTGCCTGGAGAATTCTACAGACAGAGGAGCCTGGCAGACTCCAGTCCATGGGGTCGCAAAGAGTTGGACACTACTGAGCAACTTTCACCTTCAAGTATATCTACAATCTGTGTGTGAGCCTCAAATTATTGTGAGGAGAGACATAAATTTTTTTAGCCCTTCATATTTCTGGTATAGATTGTATAACCAGTATTTAAAACAGTGAAAATAAACTATAATCTGTGTTTAGATATAATTTGAGCCATAAAATGAAATGATAATTCCTCTTCTAGGCTTTACATATCTTTATTTTGCTTACAGTTTGCTTCAATTTAAGGAGAGGGACTTCTTTAGAGTATTTCAGGGGTTCAATTTAAGGGAAGGATGTCCACAGAAATGTTTATGTACATATTTTAGAAATAATAGGCATGACAGTAATTTCCTTAGAAAAGCTTTTAGTATCAACATACTCAGAATACATTTTTTTTGTGAAAACGGTATGCAGCTGTTTATTATAAATTCCTTAATTTTATAGTTTTCAACTGTCTAAATACCAAAAGAATCCCATAATCTGACATAAAGAGGAACCGTTTTCTATATTATACCAAAATTACAATTTACCCGTATTCTAACATTGAGAAGTGAGATTAAAAAAAACACCAGCATTATAAAGTCTACCTAGAAGAGATCAACAATGACTTCATAGATTGTCTTTAGTGTATATCTATGTATCTATCTATGTTTATACACACAATATTTTTTTAGTTTTTTGAAACACATGACCTACCCTATTTTCATGATGTATTTAACAGAGGGTTATAATGTAGAGGTCAGAGAATAGGATTTGGAGGCTGAAGACCAGTGTTCAACCTAGAACTTTCTTGATCATTGCATTTCTACCCTTTGTGCCAGATACATTATAAATGTCTGAATAATTACATTAACAAAGATTTCATCTATAAATTAGAGATAACACTGCCTACCGCACAGAATATTTGTAAAGAACAAGTAAGAGAACTAATTGTTGCTACAGTGCATTGTTAACTTGAAGACTCTGAGTTAAAACTATTTTTTTAAAAATTTGTGATTGTAGGGCTTGTTGTTTAGTAAAAATATCAAACATCAAATAAATTCCAATCTTGTCTTTGATATAATAATCACTTAGTTATGCTTTCCTTTTAACAAGATATCATAAACAACAAATTTGTTCAGTGTTCATTTTAAAGGGAGGAAAGTCTTACAATTCATTAAATAAACACTATGTAATTCACACCCTTGTTCTACAAAATCTCCTTTGGTAAGTCATTATAAGAAGAAATCCATTAATTTCAAAAGAAAACTATTATAAAAAGGTCTAAAGTTTACATTTTCTCATTAAATTCCAATTTAGTGCCATTTACCAAAGCACTTCACACACATCTCTTTCATAGCATTTATCATATTGTATTATAAATAATATTTGTTTTTCTCAAAAGACTTTGAGCAACTTAAGGGAAGAAAAATCATGTCATATTCATCTTTATATCAAATTCCTAGGCTTTGGCTGGTTCTCTGTAAAGGTTAGTGCCTACCAGACACAGCATGAATGATGAACATAAAACAGGATATATGTGTACAGCACAGGACAAAGAGCTACTATAATTTTGATGAGTTCATGATATACAGGCTAAGAGTTAAGTTTATCAACAAACTGAAAACAGGATTTTGAAAGATTCTTTAATTTTTAAAGTAAAACTAAATTCCTTTGATTTTCTCTATGAATAAAAGTAGTTTTAAAGCAGAGAGATATATGTTAACATAACTTGATGCAGACAGAGTTTGTAGCATGTTATCAGAACAGTGACATGAAAATGACATGGGGGAAAAACAGCAAAAAATGCACTGAGTGGTAGTTTATTCAGTGCTCTCAAATAATAATGAAGTCAAGTTAATGTGCCAAAAGTTTGTTGTATTTTATAATGGTTCATTTTTGTGATTTACAAAATGTTATATTAAGATATTAAGGTACTATTGTACATGGGAATCAGCCTGCATTGGTGTTTTGTTTTGTATTGGGGAGGGGTGGTGAACCACATGAGAGTTTATATTTGGAAAACATAGTTTATGTTTAAATGATTATTTGCCCAACTTGTTTTGAAGTATAGAAATGGTCAGTAAGTGTTGATGATTATGTTTGAAACCATATAAAGACAGTTGAAAACATGAAAAGACAATTCCAAGAAGTGACATCCAGTATTAAAGATAACATGACTAATAATGTTTACACTATACACAAAAGTATTTTCTTAAATATTGACTTTAAGTGCCTGATGAAAACTACAAGAGATCTTTCCTACCACTGCTTTTGTAACTCTAGTAGGCACTCCTTATTAAAAGAAAAGGTGCAAATAATGTAAAAAGACTGTTGCTAGGATTTAAGCAAATGTTATAAAAATTTTTTTATCATCAAGGAGCCATGACCTTATGGGAAAGATTTACAGTAATATGTGATTACATATATGGTACTTTCATATGGTGTTGTCAGAAACTCAAGTTAGGCCTGGTTAACCTGATTGTACATTAATAAATTTTTATATGATTTGACCAAAGCTGTTTGAAGGACTCTTACTAAACATTTATCTGGCAAAATAAGGCAAACCCTTTAATTGTTCAAGTGGAAACTATAAGAAGAGTTCTGATATTCTGTTGTAAAATAATTAGCACCTGAATAGCTTTATCACAGACACAAGTATTTTTATAGAGATCTACACTTCATTTCCCTTATGCAGTATGGTTACTATACTTTACTCTTACTAAAAGAGATAAAAAGCAAACTGATATGTACGATAAATTGATTCCATTTTAGGTTATAAGCTGTGAAGATAAATCAATACTATTATGGGTTTAAGGAAAAAAAGAAAGCAAGAATTTTGGTATCAATACACGTGGAGACAGAGGGAGTATTTCTAACATGAAACTATGTAGCATGTTTGCCTATCAATGCATCAACTTAGAAATTGAAAATGTATTTTTATTTATGAGAAAAACGTGGTATACATTTATCTTTGTGTTCAATTAAAGTAAAAGCTAGATTTCACTCTCCGTGTTATTTCATAGCATATTTTCTCAGAAAGTGACTATGACCAGCTACCAGTTTTTAGTAGTCTGAGGTACTTGGATAACTCAAAATTACTTCACATTTGAAAATACTATTTTCAAAATATTTTACAAGATATTGCAAAAGCTAATTTTGTTATGATGGAGGCCATGATTAGCTTATTTTACCGATAAGAACATATAGAAAGTTTAAATAATTTGCCCTGTATTTCAGGGGGTTTTTCCCTATAATTTTTCCCAATCACAGTGCCAATAATAATAATTCAATAAAAAACTGAACAGTTTTACAGTTATATGTTGGTTAATCCCTACTAGGCAAATTACTTAGAATGTACTATCCCAACTTTGGTACTGGAAAAAATTTTTTCATAATATAAATTAAAAACATTACTTGTAATAGATTGTTCTTTAAAGAGGTTAAAAAAACAAAAACACAAAACATTCTACAAACATTAAGTTTTCTAGCAAAAATTTTAAGTACATAATTCTCACAATAAGGCACTTGTATTCTCATTTAAATATTTCATAGAAAGTTCTCCATTTTTTTGTAATCAAGTCTTCGTAAGCTATACAGTAATGTTGTTACTTCAAGTAAAACTTTATTAACTACTCAATTTTGGAATAATTTCTTTAAATGTTTTTACTTGTGAATAGAATGGAGTTTGAGTAACAAATCCTAAATGAACGTACTCTTGGTCTGTTTCAGATTTAGAGAACTGATAATGTTTTACCCTGTTGATCTTGTTCAAGAATCTTGAAATCTTCCAAAGCAAGACTGTTTAAGGCTGCTGGTAAAATGTATTCTGATGTGCCCTCAGGTAATACGTTATTTGTTTCCATATTCTTCACCAAGCACGCGGCTTTAATCCATCTTCGAGTTGCTCTGCGTTCTTTCTGTAGGCAAGTTTTCATTTTCCTTCGTAAGCTTGCTATCTCTTTTTCCAGTTTAATTATCCTCTTTTTTGCTTCCATAGGATTCCTGAAGGCATAACTGTGTTCAAGTAGTACTTGCTGACTGCTAATGCTTGATTTTAAATTAGATGGTCCGGTTGGTATACAACTGTTGTTTTTCTTCAAAAGATTCCTTGACTTGAGTTTCTGAGCCAAATAAAATTAGAGGGTTGAGCATAAATTATGGAATATCACAAATCAGAAAATTCTGTCCAATTTTGGATAACAGTACTTAAACTGCTCTTTTTGGAACCAGAGAAATGCACTTCTCAGGTTTCTTTTAAATAACTGAATATGATTCTATAGACTTAAAAAATTTATTTGCAATACTCTAAGACCAATATAGAATTCATTTAGACATTTATTTGTGATGCTGATTTGATCTCTTTTTAAAGTAAATACTATTCTCTCAATTTGATTAATATTTCAGACCTATGACCCTACTTAATAAAAACATTCCCAAGAATCAAGCTCCTGAATAGGTTTACTTATTAATTATGTACAGTTATAACATCCTATCAAGGATTTAAGATATGGATAGAAAACGTCTGTCCAGATAAGAAATCTGAGGTACCCTTTTTCCTTTTAATTTCTTTCATTCAAGTAGTCATCAAGTCCTATTAATTCTACCTCCTAAATATCTCATCAGGATGTTTAGGATCCTCCCATCATTCTTAATGCTACTACCCACATCAGGCCCATATCATTCATGTCTAGCTTGAATATATTAAAAACTTTATTGATCTCTGGGCTCATTTTAATCCTCATTAATCTATTTCCCCGACCAGTAATGCTGAAGAGCTGAAGTTGACTAGTTTTATGAAGACCTACAAGACCTTTTAGAACTAACACCCAAAAAAGATGTCCTTTTCATTATAGGGGACTGGAATGCAAAAGTAGGAAGTCAAGAAACACCTGGAATAACAGGCAATTTGGCCTTGGAATACGGAATGAAGCAGGGCAAAGGCTAATAGTTTTGCCAAGAGAACGCACTGGTCATAGCAAACACCCTCTTCCAACAACACAAGAGAAGACTCTACACACAGACATCACCAGATGGTCAACACCGAAATCAGATCAATTATATTCTTTGCAGCCAAAGATGGAGCTCTATACAGTCAGCAAAAACAAGACCGGGAGCTGACTGTGCCTCACATCATGAACTCCTTATTGCCAAATTCAGACTTAAATTGAAGAAAGTAGGGAAAACCACTAGACCATTGAGGTATGACCTAAATCAAATCCCTTGTGATTATACAGTGGAAGTGAGAAATAGATTTAAGGGACTGGATCTCATAGACAGAGTGCCTGATGAACTATGGATAGAGGTTCGTGACATTGTACAGGAGGCCATCCCCAAGAAAAAGAAATGCAAAAAGGCAAAATGGCTGTCTGAGGAGGCGTTACAAATAGCTGTGAAAAGAAGAGAAGTGAAAAGCAAAGGAGAAAAGGAAAGCTATACCCATTTGAATGAAGAGTTCCAAAAAATAGCAAGGAGAGATAAGAAAGACTTCCTCAGTGAACAATGCAAAGAAACAGAGGAAAACAGTAGAATGGAAAGACTAGAGAGCTCTTCAAGAAAATTAGAGATACCAAGGGAACATTTCATGTAAAGATGGGCTCTATAAACGACAGAAATGGTATGGACCTAACAGAAGCATAAGATATTAAGAAGAACACACAGAAGAACTGTACAAAAAAGATCTTCACAACCCAGATAATCACAAATATAGTGTGATCACTCACCTACAGCCAGACATCCTGGAATGTGAAGCCTTAGAAACCATCACTACGAACAAAGCTAGTGGAGGTGATGGAATTCCAGTTGAGCTATTTCAAATCCTGAAAGATGATGCTGTGAAAGTGCTGTACTCAATATGCCAGCACATTTAGAAAACTCAGCAGTGGCCACAGGACTGGAAAAAGTCAGTTTTCATTCCAATCCCAAAGAAAGGCAATGCCAAAGAATGTTCAAACTACTGCACAATTGCACTCATCTCACATGCTAGTAAAGTAATGCTCAAAATTCTCCAAGCCAGGCTTCAGCAATACATGATCCATGAACTTCTAGATGTTCAAGACGGTTTTAGAAAAGTCAGAGGAACCAGAAATCAAATTGCCAACATTTGCTGGATCATGGAAAAAGGAAGAGAGTTCAAGAAAAACATCTATTTCTGCTTTATTGACTATGCCAAAGCCTTGGACTATGTGGATCACAATAAACTGTGGAAAATTCTGAAAGAGATGGGAATACCAGACCACCTGACCTGCCTCCTGAGAAACCTGTATGCAGGTTCGGAAGCAATAGTTAGAACTGGACATGGAACAACAGATAGGTTACAAATAGGAAAGGCAGTATATCAAGGCTATATATTGTCACCCCGCTCATTTAACTTATATGCAGAGCACATCATAAAAAAGGCTGGGCTGGGAGAAGCACAAGTTAGAATCAAGATTGCTGGGAGAAATATCAATAACCTCAGCTATGCAGATGACACCACCCTTATGGCAGAAAGTGAAGAGGAACTAAAGAGCCTCTTGATGAAAGTGAAAGAGGAGAATGAAAAAGTTGGCTTAAAGTTCAACATTCAGAAAATGAATATCATGGCATCCGGTCCCATCACTTCATGGGAAATAGATGGGGAAACAGTGGAAACAGTGGGTGACTGGGGTGTTCCAAAGCACTGCAGATGGTGACTGCAGCCATGAAATGAAAAGATGCTTATTCCTTGGAAGGAAAGTTATGACCAATCTAGACAGCAGATTAAAAAGTAGAGATGTTGCTTTGTCAACAAAGATCCGTCTAGTCAAGGCTATGGTTTTTCCAGTAGTCATATATGGATGTGAGAGTTGGACTATACAGCTGAGAGTAGAAGAATTGATGCTTTTGAACTGTGGTTTTGGAGAAGACTCTTGAGAGTCCCCTGGACTGCAAGGAGATCCAACCAGTCCGTCATAAAGGAGATCAGTTCTGCGTGATCATTGGGAGGACTGATGTTGAAGCTGAAACTCCAATACTTTGGCCACCTGATGTGAAGAGCTGACTCATTTGAAGAGACCTTGATGCTAGGAAAGATTGAGGGCAGGAGAAGGGGACGACAGAGGATAAGATGGATGGATGGCATCACTGACTCAATGGACATGAGTTTGAGTGAACTCTGGGAGTTGGTGATGGACAGGGAGGCCTGGCGTGCTACAGTTCATGGGGTTGCAGAGTTGGAGATGACTGAGCGACTGAACTGAACTGAACTGAATCTATTTTCTGCCACTAGAATAATTTTCTAACAGATTTGATGTTTTAATACTGGCTACATTCTTCTTTGTCTCCCTATTTTCTAAAGAACAAAAAAATCTTTACTTGGTATACTATATCATTTAGGATCTCACCCCATTCTGCCATTCACAATCCTAATTTTCACTCCAAAAATAGTAAAACACTTTTAGTTCCCACATTATCTCATCAATTTAATAACTTTGTGTCTTTCATTCATTCAACAAACATTTATTGAGACAACACAACAGTGAATAAGTAAGATAAATATGGTTCCTGTCATCATGAAATCTAAAACTGGCATTCTTTCTGTGTAGAGCAATTGGCAGGAGCTCCTTTTTGATCTTTATATTCCCAGCAACTAACTTGGATTTCAACATATGTAAAGCTCAGTAAATATCTGTTGAAAGAATAAATGATCAGTGTCAAAACCAAGGTATACTTCAAACTCAACAAACATTTGAGTATTTACTATGTACCAGGCACTATTTGAGGTTCTGAGGATTCAGACATGAAATGCTTGCCATCCTGGCGCTTTTCTAATATCTGTGATGTTAATATTAATAATTAGTTTACCACAATCTCCTCTCTCTTCTCTCCTATTCAGATATTAACCATGTAGATTTACAAATTTACCCATCAAAAATAACTCAAGAAAAGCAGTGTTTTTGTCCTCTCTCAGAGGAAAAGATAGCTGTCCTTGTTTTCAAAGCTAAATTTTTTACAATTTTTTTTTTGTTCATTCTATCCCTTAACATTTGTGATCCTGCCTTCGCAGCTAGCTTTTCTCTTTCTGACCAGATCTTCCTTGAGTAGATAAAACATTGCTTTACACATTCATACTATACCTTAAATTTCTCCTTCCTTTTAAATATCACTTGTTAATACTTATTTTCCACTCATCCCTCAACTCATTAGTTTTTGTTCTCATCGTACTACTGCAGCTGCCCTGTGCAAGGTCAAGAACTCTCTCCTAAGTCCCAAACTCAAAGCTCAAACCCAGTCTAAATGCCTGAGTTCTACAAAGTTTTCTGTTACGCCTCCCTCTGACCTTATATTCTTTGGTCTGACTCTGGTATTCTTTGGGTGTGCTGCCATGAAAGCACTTATCACACATTATTTGTGTGTCATCCTAAAACCAGGGCAGAATGATGCTAGAGGTTTCATTAAGATTTTTCAGTTTAACCAATGAGTCAGTTATCGATAATAATTAACAATAATATAGAATTCCAATATGATAAAATAGTTTGGATTGGGGAAATAATAGAATCAGGAGATCTGAGCACTAAGTCTAGCCTGCATCTTTACTGCAATTTTCCAATTTCCTTGAGGTACAGTATTATATTTGAATTTCAATATATTCTGAATCATTCCATTTTACAAACAAAAAAGGATGGATTCTAAAAATGGAGTTAAAGAAAAGTAGCATTACCTACCATGGACTTTATATGGGTACAAAAATCAAAAATGGTTGGAACAGCATCCATTTTAAGTCGTCTAGTTTGTCCTGTTAGGTCAAAACAGGAAGCTTCAAAGTGCTTTGAACAAAGAAAAGTATGTTTTCCTGGCACAAAATTTTTGCGCCTAACCAAGCGAACCCATTCTTTTCTTCTTTTAGGATCCAAAGGAAACCTTTAAAAAAAAAAAAAAGGGCAACTCAAATTCCAACTATCACACACTTCTGGTTGCACTAAATAGTCAAAAGAAATTTTGAAAAATGACAATTTTAAATGTCTTCCATTTATATAACAAATTAAAAATTTCTAATATCCAAACACTGGAACAGAAACCAATTCATGTTCATTTTTATAAGTTCTTAAAACTTAATAAAAAACTAACTTAAGTGGATCAGTTTTTCAAGGTCTTAAGAAGAGACATCTCTTCCCAAACTAGTCCTTAACAAGGGAGAAAAAATAAGTAAAACTAAATTGATCTATATCAAATTTATGTGGAACCATTGTAAGCAGGAATAGTTTCACAATGATTTGATCTGCTGTTGACATACATGGTCAAGACAACTCAGACAATCCACAGATTAAATTTTATCAAGACAGATTCTGGTATTCCTTCCTCTGTGTTCATTATGATACTTACCACATGCTTTGTAATTTTTTGTTTTAAAAAATTTCCAGTGACATGAAAGATGATCAGTTTCTTGAGGACACGGATCATTGTATCTTTTTATCTATCTTTACCACTTAGGTATTGCCTTGCAAATAGTTGGGACTCAGCAAAAATGTGCTTAGTTACTATAAATATAGAATATATAAATTACTACTATACTATACTTTCATGAAGTTAAAATGCATTTATTTTTGAAAAATGAACTTTTTTTTTTTTGAAAAATGAACTCTTAAGCTATGTAGTACAGTTGAAAGCATAATTACTACAAGAAGTAAAACGCTGATGACAAGCCAGTTGGAATGTTTTTCCTATTTATTTCAAACATAAAATACAGTGATATCATCCAGTGTACGGCCGTTAAGGAAGAGAAAAATATAAGGGGCTTCTAAAAATTCTGACGGTAGCTGTGCTGTGAAGTGAAAGTTGCTTGGTTTTGTCAGACTCTTTGTGACCCCATCGACTACAGTCCATGGAATTCTCCAGGCCAGAATACCAGAGTGGGTAGCTGTTCCCTTCTCCAGTGGATCTTCCCAACCCAGGGATTGAACCCAGGTCTCCTGCACTGCAGGTGGATTCTTTATCAGCTGAGCCACCAGGGAAGCCCAAAAATACTGGTATGGGTGGCCTATCACTTCTCCAGCACATCTTCCCAATCCAGGAATTGAACCAGGGTCTCCTGCATAGCAGCAGATTCCTTAGCAGCTGAGCTATCAGGGAAGCCCCTGTGTTGACTGACTTGGAAATAGAAGAATCAACTTTTACACACAATAAGTTTGAACTGAACTCATTAGTTTGATTAACTTATCCTTTAAGTATTAATTATGAACTCACTAGTGCCTAAAAAGAACCATTAAATTTATGTTAGAAGATCCTGTGGCTCCGAAGCCCCCAGCTGAAGATTCACTAGAACAGCTTTGGCTATATTAGATATACTAGGGTTGCTCAAATTACCAGCAGGGAGGGGCACAGAGATGAAAGCTCAGGTTTACTTATACACCCTGCCATCTCATGTCCCCATTGCCCACAACCTCAAATACACCCTGATCTGAAGACAACATTTGTATGTTACTCTGCTGCTGCTAAGTCGCTTCAGCTGTGTCCGACTCTGTGTGACCCCATAGACGGAAGCCCACCAGGCTCCCCTGTCCCTGGGATTCTCCAGGCAAGAACACTGGAGTGGGTTGCCATTTCCTGCTCCAATGCATGCAAGTGAAAAGTGAAAGTGAAGTCATTCAGTCGTGTCTCACTGTTAGCGACCCCATGGACTGCAGCCTACCAGGCTCCTCCATCCATGGGATTTTCCAGGCAAAAGTACTGGAGTGGGTTGCCACTGCCTTCTCCAATGTCACTCTACAGTTCCTGTATTTTCATAAAGTACTTTTATTCTATTTCACTAGACACTTCTGATGGAGAATTAATCTACTCTGTTACCTCTCAGTTCTTAACAATAATGTATTCTCACTTTAAAGCTCTGTTCCAATATTTAATGATTTGAAAATTCTCCTAGGACTGAGCTAAAAATTAAGCTATTAATTCATAAGCACACTTCTTGTTGGGACCTCAACAAAGGCTCAGAATAAATAAGTACTATCAGTACTATTATATTAGCATTTGTATAAGACTCTTCAGATATATGAAGACCGTCAGATATTATTTTTCATACCCACCTTTAGCTCTTTTTTAAATAATGAAATCAATGCCTGCAACTGGACCTTAACTTCATCAAATTTTTCTTAAGACTCAGTTTAGGAATCCCATTTTCCTAACAAGTTTTTCATGATGAGAAGACTTGGTTAGATGTTCCTGTATTATATAGTGCTAATATAACTGTATTCTAATTGTTTACTTTTCTATCTCCACCACCAAATCACAGGTTTCTCCTGGTTAGAAGCTGTTTATTTCACTACTTTATCCTGTTAAGTAAGCATTCAATAAATTTTTCTGAGTGAATCAATGAATATACAAGTTAGTGGAGTTAGTTTGGCATTACTAAATAATCTTCAGATTATCTGTGTTGAAATAAAATAATAATAATCAACAATTTTATATTTTATTTTGGATAATGTTTTATAAAGATTAACCCTAATTATGTTTTTCACATGTTGTTTGGATTTTTCCCAGCAAATCCAAAGGGTGAGTGAAATAGCCTGTAAGCTGTTTAAGTAATAATAAATCCTGTAAATATTAGTTTTAAATAAGTGAAGTAGTGTTAATACATGGATATATTCTTGCCTACACAAAAATAGAAGCATGCTTTCATAAGTGTTAGATGTTCTGGAAGCTCACTTGGTATTTTAAAACAGTGCTACTTTGCTAGGGTCTTTAATAAATAACTGCATGTCTCTAACATTCCAAGCACTGTCCTAGGCATTGAAGACATGGTGGTAAATAAAACTGACCTACCTTTATGATATCCCCCTTTTTTGAGGGTATACTGTAATGAGGAAGGTACAGAATCAAACACCTTGATGTAGCAGAAAAGAGTGGCCGAGAATAGTTTCTCTGGAATCAAACCAGGCATCAATCCAATCCTGGATCCTTCACAGAATAGCTGGGTGACTTTAAGAATGTTGTTTAACCTTTTTAGGCCTCAGTTTTAATGGTACCTAATGGGGTTCTAGGAATTAAACGAGACAATGTGAGTAAATGCTTAGCTCAGTGCATGAGTGTGTGTGTGTGTGTGTGTGTTAGTTGCTCAGTCCTACCCGACTGTGTGACCTCATGGACTACAGCTTTGCAGGCTCCTCTGTCCATGGGATTCTCTAGGCAAGAATACTGGAGTGGGTTGCCATTCCCTTTTCCAGGGAATCTCCCAACCAAGGGCTCGAACCCAAGCTTCTTGCACTGTGGGCAGTCTCTTTACCATCTGGGCCACCAGAGAAGCCCAGCCCAGTGCACAGTACATGGTAAATGTTAAATAAATAGTTTTTATTATTGGGTTGGGCCAAAAAGTTCATTCAAGCTTTTCCATAGTATCTTATGGAAAAACCTGAATGAACTTTTTGGGCCAACCCAATATTATGAATGTAATTACAAGTGTAATTATATGAACTTAGAAAAGGGTAAGTACAGGATTGCATGTAACCATAATAGGAAGAGCTAATCTCATCAGGAGGCCTTAAGAGAGTATGGGAATTAGCTAGGGAAATGGTAGTGAAGAATGTTAAAGAGTATCCTGGGTACAGGGAAGTGTTATAACATGACATGATGATGGAGGGCCTGCTAATATAAACAATGATTTTGAATTTTTTCCAAAATGGTATTGGTAAGTCATCAAGAGCCTAAGTTAGAGGTGACTAACAGAAAATGTTTTAACTAGTTGTTAAACACAGACATGATTAAAAATTATGGAAGTTTGTATTTAAGTAGATTAAAAACAAAGGTAATACATATTAAAAATTCACCACCTAATTATTTTACTATTATCTACACTTAAGGTTGGAGAAGGCAATGGCACCCCACTCCAGTTCTCTTGCCTGGAAAATTCCATGGATGGAGGAGCCTGGTGGGCTGCTGTCTATGGGGTCGCACAGAGTCGGACACGACTGAAGCGACTTAGCAGCAGCAGCACACTTAAGGTTACTTATATGTATGAAACCTGTATGAAGTAAGTGATACAGAATAGGGTAGTATTGTACATTTCTTCCCAACTCCCAAGATCAGTGATGTCATGTTGGTAGCTTAAAACCAGTTATGGTTGGGAGTATTTATATCCTGCAAATTGGACAAACACTACAAATCAGAGTTTTGCCCTTCCCCGGAGATCCTGTTGTTAAACATTTAGCAACACACCATTTACTATAAAAGAGCAGTTAGAAGGACATGAATGGAAGCAGTGAACCACTTAAGAAGTTGTTTAATACTTCAATCGAGAGGGAATGGTGAGAAGTCAAGGGAGGATAACCTCCCAGCTTCTGGGTGGCTAGTGTTTCCTTTTATGAGAAAGAAAATATGGGAAATGTAGTTTTTGGGGAAGGACAAGTTCAAGAGTACAGCTTCAGTATGCTGAATGTGAGGAACTGAAGAGATGGGGGAAATAATTGAGACACTTCTTCATCTAAAGGTCTAAAACCCACTGGAGATTTGGACTGGAAGTACTGATTTAGGAGGCATCAAGAAGTAAATGTTAACCAAGACCGTAGGAACAGCTGCAATCCTTATGATGAGAATGGGCTAGGTGATAGAGTGGTGGAGGAGACTGAAGTTAGGTCAAGGAAGTAAGATGAAAATCACAAAATTAGTGTCAAATAATTCAAAGTAGAGAGTGTTTCAGGGAGGAAATGATCACATGCCATGAAAAAAGATGTAAGAGTGACAATTCATGTTAGCAGAACAGTTTCAAAAGATTACTGGGGAGACTGAGTCTGGAATGGGCTGAGGAAGAGAGAAGAAAAATGGGGACAGTAAGTGTAGGCAATGTAAGTTGTTTATGGGGATAAAGAAGTCTATCAATGTCCTAGGAAAGCAGTGAATTAAATGTTAATTATGAAATAGGAATTAATTTCATTATGAATAATGCTATTTTAAGGCCTACACTTCTGAGGTTACACATGAATATGTTAATTTCATAGCAAGCAAATGGTCAAACAAGGAAAGGAAGTATGTATGTTAGTGTACCACCACACATCTCCTAAATATTCATTGTTGGTGCCCTGACTCCACTCTCTTCCTCATCTTCCAAATCAAATTACTATATACAATAATTTCTCCTCAAACATTTCTCAAATCTGTCTACTTTTTCCCATCCCTACTCTCAGTACTACTCTAGTCTAGGCCACTGAGTCTCCCGTATTTTATTACAGGGTCCTAACTTTTTTCTCTACCAATCTAGGGCTGATTGTGTCAGCATCAGAAGTACATTGTTTAGTTCCACTGAGCTGCATCAGGATTTCCCTGTGAAATAGTAGGTATGTTAACATTCTGTAATAAGCTCCTTTCTCATCAAATTCATCTCATGATGTTGATTAAGCAGTACTTTAGGTAACACTGTAATTCTCCACACTGCAGCCTGAGGGCTTTTTAATATAGAAATCTAATCACTCCATTCTTTGTAAGCCTACTCAATAAGTCACTGGATAAAACAGAAAATCCTAAAAAGTATTGTACAGGACCAGATATATGTCATCTTTTGGTCTCATCTGAAATTTCACATCCTTTAAGTGTTATTTGACTTTTCAAGGCTAAATTAAGACTCCCTGAAAGTCTCTTCTGTGGCATTTAATCGTAATTATTTATGTCAGTCTTTCCAGGAATTTTCTGGATCCTTAGCACCATATCAGGTGCTAAGAGCTTGGCACACATTCAGTTCAGTTCAGTCATTCAGTTGTGTCCGACTCTTTGCAGCCCCATGGTGCCACCATGGACTGCAGCATGCTGGGCTTCCCTGTGCATCACCAACTCCCCAAGCCTGCTCAAACTCATGTCCATGAGTTGGTAATGCCATCTAACCATCTCATTCTCTGTCCTCCCCTTCTCCTCCTGCCTTCAGTCTTTCCCAGCATCAGGGTCTTTTTCAGTGAATCTGTGCTTCGCATCAGGTGACCGAAGTATTGGAGCTTCAGCTTCAGCTTNGGGTTGGGCCAAAAAGTTCATTCAAGCTTTTCCATAGCATCTTATGGAAAAACCTGAATGAACTTTTTGGGCCAACCCAATATTATGAATGTAATTACAAGTGTAATTATATGAACTTAGAAAAGGGTAAGTACAGGATTGCATGTAACCATAATAGGAAGAGCTAATCTCATCAGGAGGCCTTAAAAGAGTATGGGAATTAGCTAGGGAAATGGTAGTGAAGAATGTTAAAGAGTATCCTGGGTACAGGGAAGTGTTATAACATGACATGATGATGGAGGGCCTGCTAATATAAACAATGATTTTGAATTTTTTCCAAAATGGTATTGGTAAGTCATCAAGAGCCTAAGTTAGAGGTGACTAACAGAAAATGTTTTAACTAGTTGTTAAACACAGACATGATTAAAAATTATGGAAGTTTGTATTTAAGTAGATTAAAAACAAAGGTAATACATATTAAAAATTCACCACCTAATTATTTTACTATTATCTACACTTAAGGTTGGAGAAGGCAATGGCACCCCACTCCAGTTCTCTTGCCTGGAAAATTCCATGGATGGAGGAGCCTGGTGGGCTGCTGTCTATGGGGTCGCACAGAGTCGGACACGACTGAAGCGACTTAGCAGCAGCAGCACACTTAAGGTTACTTATATGTATGAAACCTGTATGAAGTAAGTGATACAGAATAGGGTAGTATTGTACATTTCTTCCCAACTCCCAAGATCAGTGATGTCATGTTGGTAGCTTAAAACCAGTTATGGTTGGGAGTATTTATATCCTGCAAATTGGACAAACACTACAAATCAGAGTTTTGCCCTTCCCCGGAGATCCTGTTGTTAAACATTTAGCAACACACCATTTACTATAAAAGAGCAGTTAGAAGGACATGAATGGAAGCAGTGAACCACTTAAGAAGTTGTTTAATACTTCAATCGAGAGGGAATGGTGAGAAGTCAAGGGAGGATAACCTCCCAGCTTCTGGGTGGCTAGTGTTTCCTTTTATGAGAAAGAAAATATGGGAAATGTAGTTTTTGGGGAAGGACAAGTTCAAGAGTACAGCTTCAGTATGCTGAATGTGAGGAACTGAAGAGATGGGGGAAATAATTGAGACACTTCTTCATCTAAAGGTCTAAAACCCACTGGAGATTTGGACTGGAAGTACTGATTTAGGAGGCATCAAGAAGTAAATGTTAACCAAGACCGTAGGAACAGCTGCAATCCTTTTGATGAGAATGGGCTAGGTGATAGAGTGGTGGAGGAGACTGAAGTTAGGTCAAGGAAGTAAGATGAAAATCACAAAATTAGTGTCAAATAATTCAAAGTAGAGAGTGTTTCAGGGAGGAAATGATCACATGCCATGAAAAAAGATGTAAGAGTGACAATTCATGTTAGCAGAACAGTTTCAAAAGATTACTGGGGAGACTGAGTCTGGAATGGGCTGAGGAAGAGAGAAGAAAAATGGGGACAGTAAGTGTAGGCAATGTAAGTTGTTTATGGGGATAAAGAAGTCTATCAATGTCCTAGGAAAGCAGTGAATTAAATGTTAATTATGAAATAGGAATTAATTTCATTATGAATAATGCTATTTTAAGGCCTACACTTCTGAGGTTACACATGAATATGTTAATTGCATAGCAAGCAAATGGTCAAACAAGGAAAGGAAGTATGTATGTTAGTGTACCACCACACATCTCCTAAATATTCATTGTTGGTGCCCTGACTCCACTCTCTTCCTCATCTTCCAAATCAAATTACTATATACAATAATTTCTCCTCAAACATTTCTCAAATCTGTCTACTTTTTCCCATCCCTACTCTCAGTACTACTCTAGTCTAGGCCACTGAGTCTCCCGTATTTTATTACAGGGTCCTAACTTTTTTCTCTACCAATCTAGGGCTGATTGTGTCAGCATCAGAAGTACATTGTTTAGTTCCACTGAGCTGCATCAGGATTTCCCTGTGAAATAGTAGGTATGTTAACATTCTGTAATAAGCTCCTTTCTCATCAAATTCATCTCATGATGTTGATTAAGCAGTACTTTAGGTAACACTGTAATTCTCCACACTGCAGCCTGAGGGCTTTTTAATATAGAAATCTAATCACTCCATTCTTTGTAAGCCTACTCAATAAGTCACTGGATAAAACAGAAAATCCTAAAAAGTATTGTACAGGACCAGATATATGTCATCTTTTGGTCTCATCTGAAATTTCACATCCTTTAAGTGTTATTTGACTTTTCAAGGCTAAATTAAGACTCCCTGAAAGTCTCTTCTGTGGCATTTAATCGTAATTATTTATGTCAGTCTTTCCAGGAATTTTCTGGATCCTTAGCACCATATCAGGTGCTAAGAGCTTGGCACACATTCAGTTCAGTTCAGTCATTCAGTTGTGTCCGACTCTTTGCAGCCCCATGGTGCCACCATGGACTGCAGCATGCCGGGCTTCCCTGTGCATCACCAACTCCCCAAGCCTGCTCAAACTCATGTCCATGAGTTGGTAATGCCATCTAACCATCTCATTCTCTGTCCTCCCCTTCTCCTCCTGCCTTCAGTCTTTCCCAGCATCAGGGTCTTTTTCAGTGAATCTGTGCTTCGCATCAGGTGACCGAAGTATTGGAGCTTCAGCTTCAGCATTAGTCCTTCCAATGAATATTCAGAACTGATTTCCTTTAGGATTGATTGGTTTGATCTTGCAGTCCAAGGAACTCTCAAGAGTCTTCTCCAATGCCCTAATGCTCCAACAGTTCAAAAGCATCAGTTCTTCAGTGCTCAGTTTTCTTTATAGTCCAACTCTCACATCCATACATGACTACTGGAAAACCATAGCTTTGACTAGACGGACCTTCGCTGGCAAAGTAATATCTCTGCTTTTTAATACATTAGATGGATCAATGAATAAAGCACTACATTTGCATGACATACATGAAAAACATAAACACCACAAGGATTTTGTTTTTTTAGGTGGTAACTTTTAATAGGGAGTACATTTAGTCATAATGAGGTGGGAAGAAAGGTCAAGGATTTCATTTTCTGAATTCTAAGATCTTATTAGGTTGCAAAGTATATAAATGCAGAACGGTTTGCACTTAACTTTTTGAATGCTTATTTTCTTCAAGCATACGGCAGGCACTTGCAGAGAAGGCAAATGTTCACCAAGTCATTATTCCATGTAGTATTCAACGTGCTTTCCAGAGTTCTGATTTGACCGAATTAAAGACTTTTGACTGCTTTTCGGCAAACGGAAGAAGAACGTAACCTGGGTTCTTTGTATACTACTTTGTTCTAGTAAGAATAGAAAGCTTATCTTTTCCATTTTCATTCACATAGCTTAATTCTGCTGCTCTTAATGACAATTCCTCCGCAGTTACCGTATGGGACTATCAGAAATCTTAAATGCTTCCCATGTCAATACAGCTAGTGAGAACTGACTAATTATAACGGGAACGTAGTCGTCTTTTTAAGTGATTGCTGACTTGAAAAGGAAGATCTCGCTTCCTCTTACGGCGTCATTAACATCAAGACCTGGTCGAATACATAGGAAATAAAAGAGCAGAAAATTAAGGTATCCTCCTGTCGCTTTCTAGAAGACTAATCACTGTACAGAACTTAAGTAAACCTTCCCCGAAGGGAGAGAAAAACTGGACACGTCCGAGAAACACAAAAGGCAAAAATGATGCGTCCCTACTACTTAATAGCTAAGTTAGAACTAGTAGAATCCTCTTGTTCTTTTCACACAAGTGATACCCAGTGTAGGAAGTCCCGTTTCCGTCAGCCCCACTCCCGGCCCAGGTTACCTGTGGAAGCTGATGTTAATGTGCTTGTTGTAGGTAGTAGCACAGCCCGCCGCGGCGCAATTGGTCGGCATTTCCCTTTCCACCTCATTCGGCGCTGTCTTAAGCCTGATTTGAGGCGCGGGATGCTACGCTTCCTTCGGGCGGACCCTAGGCAAAAGAGGCTGGGGAAGGGCCCACCCAGCTGAGTTGCCAGAGGTGGCTGGGAAGACGGGGNAGCCCCCGGCCGTCGTTTTGGGAACGGAGCCACATCGCCTTGGACCGTTTCCGTTTTCGAGGCAGGCCTTACCGGGGTGGGAGTCGCTGGAGTCGGGGACGAGGAGGGGGTGAGCGAGGAGGCAAGCCTGGGGGCAGACCTCTGGGAGGAGGAGCGGGATCCGGATTCGGCAGCAGTCAGAGCTGGCGCGAGCCCTCTCCACCTCGGAAGAGTTGTATCCTTAACGTGGCGGTCTGCCCTGGGTGTGTCACTTAAGTTCCCTTTAGCGTCATTACTAGGTAGGAGATGAGTAACTTTTCTGAACCGTCAGAACCGCTTCTTTGTCATGTGTCAAAATACTTAACGTAGGTGGTTCGTTGGTAAACCCCGTGTGTCAAACTCGCCTTGTTTCTTAAAATTACTTGATTGGGTATATTGCTTTTTTAACAGTAACTTGTTTTGGATGGGGGCCAAACTAGTGGAATCTAAGTGTAAACTCAGATTTGAAATACTACATCACAAGCCCAGGTTTCGTTAGCCTTTGTTTTTGTTAGTAAACTTTGTTATGTGAAGTTGCTTTAGATTGTTAGAGGGAGAAAAAAGTATTAGCCATAAAAAGTTTGAGGAATATTGTTGCTTATATGGTATTGCACTGTCACATTGAAGATTATGAAGTTTCGTTGCACTGAATCCTACTGTTTTTATTTGTGGTGCTTTTTTTTTTTTTTTTAACCTTTCTTGATTTATTCTTATACATTGCTGCGTTTTAAAGTTTGGGGGGGAAAAGTCCTGGTGTCACCAACTATTAATTCGGAGGTTTGAAATTCATGTATCTTTGGCAGAAGCTTTACCTCCTTAACTTCTCTATTTCTTATGTTCATATTTTGGGCATTTTATAACTCTTAGGTGCTGACAGTTGTGGACTAGAGAGAGAATGAAACTTACCAGCATTTTAATTTTAATACGTTGGAAACCATGGGTTTTATGGGGAAGTGGAGCTAATGGAGAGGTTAAGGAGGAAAATAGCAAATATCTGATTCTTGTCCCCTCTAATCTTATTCTTAGTTATCTTAAACATTCCTGAGTTTATTCATCTGAGGATTTGCTATTTTAAGATGTATTTCTAGAACTATCCTTTAAAAAATTTTTTTTTAAGTTATATGTATGTGTTTCAAGATACAGCAAAGTGATGCAGATGTATATATTATAGTAAGTAATATTCTCTTTCAGATTATTTGTAGAACTATGTCTTGACATACTCCATGATAACTGCCTAAAAATTGTTTACTGAGAATACTTACGGCTGATTGTAACTTCCATGCTGTAATGAGTTTTTAATATATTCATTATATATGAAACCTACATGTAATGACATTTGTTGGGGAGACACTCAACGTCATTTTCACAGAATACTTAAGACCAAATGGTCTTTGCCAGATGTCAGGATAGAAAGAGGACCAGAAATGTAGTTTAGATGAGGAGGAGCTTCTGATGCTGCTGCTGCTAAGTCACTTCAGTCGTGTCCGACTCTGTGTGACCCCATAGACAGCATCCCACCAGGCTCCCCCATCCCTGGGATTCTCCAGGCAAGAATACTGGAGTGGGTTGCCATTTCCTTCTCCAATGCATGAAAGAGAAAAGTGAAAGTGAAGTCGCTCAGTCTGTCCGACTGTTAGCAACCCCATGGACTGCAGCCCACCAGGCTACTCCGTCCATTGGCTTTTTCAGGGAAGAGTACTGGGGTGGGGTGCCATTGCCTTCCCCACTTCTGATGCTAGTGGTCTGAAAAAACTTATGCAACCACAAGCTGGGTCAGGAGCACACAGGATTGTTTCAGGAAAAAAATCACATAGGTATTTAACTTTTAAAAAGAAAATGTTCTTTGAATATAGAAAACCTTAGCCCAAGATATTTTTTTTAACCAAGGATTTGTTAGTTGTTAGTTCTGAGCCTAAGAACAGAAGGGCTGTTTAATTACGGACACATAAATTATTTAAGAATAAAAAAATGAGATTTGACAGAAGACAACAAAATTCTGTAAAACAATTATCCTTCAATAAAAAATTTTAAAGAGCATAAAAAAGGAATATAAACATGAAACTTGTGTGTTAAAGAGACAAATGTTAATTCTATTCGGTGTAAAAAGTTGAAATTGAGGTATGTAAAAAGTACTATGGGAGCTTAAAGTTTTTTCTTAGTTTATGTTAGAGAAGGTGGTGATGCCATGAACTTTCCTACTTCCTGCTTTTGCCTTTTTTCTGTCCATGCATTCGATATCAATTTGGCTTCTGCCATATACCTTTATTAATTGTTAACCTTAGATGTTTTTGTTAATGAACAGGCATATGGTGTTGTGAAACAAGTATGGAAAGTATCCAGTCTGATTTCTATAGTAACTTATCAGAAATGAGCTGTCTTGCTGTTTTTCTTTTCA
>SJYX01006324.1:69998-163005 GCA_006410675.1 Oreotragus oreotragus | reverse complement strand
TTTTTTTTTTTTTTTAACCTTTCTTGATTTATTCTTATACATTGCTGCGTTTTAAAGTTTGGGGGGGAAAAGTCCTGGTGTCACCAACTATTAATTCGGAGGTTTGAAATTCATGTATCTTTGGCAGAAGCTTTACCTCCTTAACTTCTCTATTTCTTATGTTCATATTTTGGGCATTTTATAACTCTTAGGTGCTGACAGTTGTGGACTAGAGAGAGAATGAAACTTACCAGCATTTTAATTTTAATACGTTGGAAACCATGGGTTTTATGGGGAAGTGGAGCTAATGGAGAGGTTAAGGAGGAAAATAGCAAATATCTGATTCTTGTCCCCTCTAATCTTATTCTTAGTTATCTTAAACATTCCTGAGTTTATTCATCTGAGGATTTGCTATTTTAAGATGTATTTCTAGAACTATCCTTTAAAAAATTTTTTTTTAAGTTATATGTATGTGTTTCAAGATACAGCAAAGTGATGCAGATGTATATATTATAGTAAGTAATATTCTCTTTCAGATTATTTGTAGAACTATGTCTTGACATACTCCATGATAACTGCCTAAAAATTGTTTACTGAGAATACTTACGGCTGATTGTAACTTCCATGCTGTAATGAGTTTTTAATATATTCATTATATATGAAACCTACATGTAATGACATTTGTTGGGGAGACACTCAACGTCATTTTCACAGAATACTTAAGACCAAATGGTCTTTGCCAGATGTCAGGATAGAAAGAGGACCAGAAATGTAGTTTAGATGAGGAGGAGCTTCTGATGCTGCTGCTGCTAAGTCACTTCAGTCGTGTCCGACTCTGTGTGACCCCATAGACAGCATCCCACCAGGCTCCCCCATCCCTGGGATTCTCCAGGCAAGAATACTGGAGTGGGTTGCCATTTCCTTCTCCAATGCATGAAAGAGAAAAGTGAAAGTGAAGTCGCTCAGTCTGTCCGACTGTTAGCAACCCCATGGACTGCAGCCCACCAGGCTACTCCGTCCATTGGCTTTTTCAGGGAAGAGTACTGGGGTGGGGTGCCATTGCCTTCCCCACTTCTGATGCTAGTGGTCTGAAAAAACTTATGCAACCACAAGCTGGGTCAGGAGCACACAGGATTGTTTCAGGAAAAAAATCACATAGGTATTTAACTTTTAAAAAGAAAATGTTCTTTGAATATAGAAAACCTTAGCCCAAGATATTTTTTTTAACCAAGGATTTGTTAGTTGTTAGTTCTGAGCCTAAGAACAGAAGGGCTGTTTAATTACGGACACATAAATTATTTAAGAATAAAAAAATGAGATTTGACAGAAGACAACAAAATTCTGTAAAACAATTATCCTTCAATAAAAAATTTTAAAGAGCATAAAAAAGGAATATAAACATGAAACTTGTGTGTTAAAGAGACAAATGTTAATTCTATTCGGTGTAAAAAGTTGAAATTGAGGTATGTAAAAAGTACTATGGGAGCTTAAAGTTTTTTCTTAGTTTATGTTAGAGAAGGTGGTGATGCCATGAACTTTCCTACTTCCTGCTTTTGCCTTTTTTCTGTCCATGCATTCGATATCAATTTGGCTTCTGCCATATACCTTTATTAATTGTTAACCTTAGATGTTTTTGTTAATGAACAGGCATATGGTGTTGTGAAACAAGTATGGAAAGTATCCAGTCTGATTTCTATAGTAACTTATCAGAAATGAGCTGTCTTGCTGTTTTTCTTTTCACACATCCTCCACAAGGATGATTGTTTTCTCATTGTTTTCCTTGAGGTGTATCAGTAATCCATCCTAGAGGTGGAATTCTTTATAAGAATTTGTGAAGAGAAACATAGTTCCCAGCCACTTTTATGTAATCTGAGCAAATAAATTTTGTAATAAAAGATTTTGTTACTTTAAATTCCTTTAATACCATGGTTATACTAAGTTTAATTTTTATTTCCACTGTGTGATTGTAACATTTTTATGTTACAAGAATTGCATTACAAAAGAATAAGAGTTATTCCATGACTTATTTCCATAATATAGAAGTGAAGTAGCATGAGTACAGGTGGGTATTTTTTTAAACTTTTTCAGTACTAATTAAAATATGCTAGATGCAGCTTTAAAGAAATAGAATAAACCACATTCTGTTGGAGGTAGTTATTTTCATTCTCGTTCATTTTTGATTTTCCTTATTGATAGGCACTTTGGCAATCAGTCTTAGCATATGTCTCCTTTGGATGGCTGCTGCTTAAACTTTCAAATCTGATCATAGCTAACATAAACCAGGTTTCAGTTAGAAACTCCATGTTGACCAGTTTTATATTAAATTATTTAAGTGTTGGTTTCATTCTAACTGTTCTGTGTAAGTAGAAGTAGGACACTTCATTTAGCCTTGAAGGAGATTAAGTAGTCATAGCTCAATTGATTTTCCTTTTTTTCTGTCCTTTAGTTATTTTATTTTTTTGTTAGTGTATTGAATCTTTTCTCTTTCTGAATGTTTCCAAGGACTCTGGTCTTATTTTTTTAGTTGCTGTGACTCCATTGAAAAAGTGTGATTTAAATGTAGATAATTACCCAAGGTTATGTACAGAGTATATAATGGTGGGGTTGGGGAGCAAGTAATTATCTAGTTTCACATAGCGAGGGGGCCTTTGAATTGGGGTAAATTTGAAGACCAGAAAAACCTAGACACAAAGCTATGTATAAATTGTGATAAACATGGAAGAGGTGAGATTGGAAGGGAATCATGAAAGCATTATATGCCATTGTAAGGATTTTGGACTCTATTCTTAGTGAGATTAAAACAAGGGATAAGATTTGTGTTCTAGAAAGATTAACAATAGG
Organism: Oreotragus oreotragus; assembly: GCA_006410675.1. NCBI lineage: Eukaryota > Metazoa > Chordata > Mammalia > Artiodactyla > Bovidae > Oreotragus > Oreotragus oreotragus. The sequence goes on along the minus strand of SJYX01006324.1, from coordinate 160,185 downwards.
ATGGAAGATGGCTTGTGGAAGATAGAACCCCAAATATCACCAGGCAGAACTATGGGAGTGCATTAGAATGCTCAAAATGAAGAGAGAGACTAAGTAGGACTCACTGGAGAGCACTTCTGTTGCAGCAGTTGGGAGAGAACGGTGTCATTAAAGACCAAAAAAAAAAAACCACCCCCCCCCCCCCCAAACTTAGTTAATATACATACAAGTGCTTTGGGGGAAAACTATAGAGTTCTATAAAACAGTTCATGGAATTGAGCAGTTAGACACACAGACCTAACTTGGGGAGTAGTGTCTTGTTGAGGAAAATATTTATTAAAGTTCAGTGTACTACTTAACTTAGATGGCTCACTGGATAAAGCCAAGGAGATTATGGTTTAGAGGTTAAGAATTTGCCTAAACTAAATAGTTACCTGATATTTTTTTNAGATAGAATAAGGTTTGAAAACGTGATGGATAAACTCGGCCAGGAGAAGCCAGATTCCATTTGGTTGAGGAGAAGGTTAATGAGAAACTAGTATTAGTTCAAGAAACCTAGCTGTGAAAAGGAGATCAGAAAACCAAAGACTTGCTGGAACAGTTTTGCTGCAGAACTTTTAAAGATTTTCAGTTGTAGTGATCATTTAGTTTCTAAAATACTTGGTGTTAATTCCCATTCTTAAATTGGTCATTGGAGAAGTTTAAAAATCTTTGCAGATTGTCCAGTAAGTTGTTACACAGAAGAAACTATATTTAGGGAAATGTAATGTTATATTCTAGCCAATTTAATGATCTACTAATGCCTTATTGTGTTAAAACCAAATAAAATACTTGTCTTTTATTAATTTCTAAACTGGAGAAGTGAGGTGGAAGTTTTTACATGTGTGAATTATTTTGAATAAAAAAAATTTTAGTTTGGAACTTTGTAGCCACTTCCAACCATGAAGTTATGTTTTATGTATCACTATGTTAAAGAAAAGAAAGACCCAAAATAACAGGTTTTAGATATCCTTATCTTCAAGGAAAAATTAGTTTAGAAGATACATCTTGAATACAACTTAAGGTTTTTGTTTCTTTTTTAAGCTGGTTTCATTGTCTTAGTTGTACCCATTTTGGATGTTAGTATTTTTGATGAGTTCTAAGATTGCTATGTGTTAGGTTTTCAATACAGTGTTTCTTATTCATAACTTAGTCTTAAATATTATCAGTGTTCATTTTTTATCTCTATTTTTAAAAATTTGAGACACAAGAAGAAACTAAAACGTCTTCTGATTATTTGAAGTGTGAATTATTAACATCTGTGACAAACCATTTAGTTTCTCCCCTCTTCTTTAAGAAACAAATCTTTAACAACCAGCTTATTATGGGCTTTCCTGATACCTGCAGAAAGATGCTGTAAACTAGGTGCTGTATCTGTGGATACTGTGGGTAATAAATGACACTGGTGATCTTGTAAGTGGACTATTCATATGAATACTTGTTAAATTTGAAATATGGGCACATAATGAACATGCTTAACACATAACAGCACATGTATTAAATGGAATTTAGTAATTTTAAAATATCAATTCATCTTTGAAAACACAAACAAGGGCGACAATTCATCTATAATTTAATGTGTTTTTGTTAAATTAACGAGAAAATTTCTGGCAACTGGTTTCCTTAATACCCTGTTCAGCTAAAAGTTTTGGAAGATCTCCATCAAGAAAACAGAATTATTCATCAAAAAGTGAAAACTGTGGGGAAGAAACTTTTGAAGATTTACTTTTGAAGTATAAGCAAATACAGTTGGAACTAGAGTGCATCAATAAGGATGAAAAACTGGCTTTGAGTAGCAAAGAGGAGAATGTGCAAGAAGATCCTAAAACGTTGAACTTTGAGGACCAAACAAGCACTGATAATGTCAGTATTATAAAAGACTCAAGTAAAGAAGTAGCTCCTGAGGAGAAAACACAGGTCAAAACTTTTCAGGCATTTGAATTAAAACCACTCAGGCAAAAATTGACTTTACCAGGAGATAAGAACCGATTGAAAAAAGTTAAAGATGGAACAAAACAGCTTTCCCTGAAATCTGACACTACTGAATCTAGTCCAGGTAATGGAATTTAAAATTTCAGTTAATGATGAGATTTCCTTTGAACGGGTAACTGGTTATTTTGGTAGTGTACTTCATTGAAGTGATTCTAATATTTTGTCTGAATTCTTTTTGCACTGTCTACATAGACAGTCACATTGTTGGGTGATGACAGATTGTTTCATTTTGGCTTTAAGTGCTGATCAAGGCTAATAATACAATGTTAAAATTTCAGATAGTAGACTCAGTCAGACCCCAGACCCCAGACCCTCGTCCCGGGGGGGTTGAAGGGCTGTGCCCAGCTCCTCCTCTCCAGCCCCAGTGGTAATGGGCACTTTTGTTCCCTAACTTACAGGGGATACTTTTGCCATTTACTTTTTTTTTTGATTGGAGTTTAGTTGCTTTACAGTGTTGTGTTTCTGCTGTACAGCAGAGTGAGTCTGCCATACATACATATATCCCTTCTTTGCTGTTTTCTTTTAAACATAGTGTTGCTTGAGTTTATTGTAGGAATTCAGACCTCGCTACCATTCCTTGTTGAAATTTTCAGCATGAATGGATGTTGAAGTTTATCAGATATTTTTTATTCATTATGGAGAAGAGCATCTAATTTTTCTTGTTTATTAATGTAATGGATTATATTAACTGATTTTTATAGAGTTAAACCACTCTTGTATGATTGGGATAAACCCAGCTAGTTCATGATACATTATACAGCATGGATTTGGTTTGTTAATTTTTCTTTTCTCCTTTTATGTGAGTGTATATTTAGATACAGTAAAAATTTATCCATTTAACTGTGTAGTTCTTTGAGTTTTGACAGATGCAAGCAGTTGGGTAATCATTGCCAGCCATCACTATTCAGATATAGAACAGTTCCATTAACTCCTGCCAGTTCCCTCATGCCACCAACCCAACTTGGTAACCGCTGTTTTTCTGACCCTATACTTTTGCCATTTCCAGAATGTCTTATAAATAGAGTCATGTAGAACATTGTTTTTTAATCCTAGCTTCTTTGATTAGTGTGTTTGAAATTGATCCATGTGGTTACACATATCAGTAGTTCATTCGGTTTTACTGCTGAATGTCCCATTGTATGTCTTTGCTGCAGTTTTTTTATCCATTTCCCACTTGAGGGACATTTGGTTCTTTCAGTTTTGGGCAGTTATGAAACCTTCATAACTAAAGGTTTGCTAATATTTGTTTAGAAATTTTCATCTATGTTCATAGCTTGTAGCTTTGTTCCTTGTTTTTCCTTAAAAGTTTTAGTATAAGGTTGGTAGTGTGTCCAACTCTTTGTGACTCTATGAATTGTAGCCTGCCAGGCTCCTCTGTCTATGGGATTTTTCAGGCGAGAATGCTGGAGTGGGTTGCCATTTTTTCCTCCCAGGAATCTTCCCAACCCAGGGATTGAACCTGCCCCTCCTTTATCCTGGTGGCTCAGACGGTAAAGGGTCTGCCTGCAATTTGGGAGACACAGGTTCGATCCCCAGGTTGGGAAGATCCCCTGGAGAAAGAAATGGCAACCCACTCCAGTACTCTTGCCCAGAAAATTCCATGGATGGAGGAGCCTAGTGGGCTACAGTCCATGGGGTCGCAAAGAGTTAGACACGACTGAGCGACTTCACTCTCACTCACTTCTCCTTTATCTCCTGCATTGCAGGCTAATTCTCTACTGGGTGGGGGGAGGGGGAGCCTAGTATAAAATTATGCTGCTCATAATGAGTTAAGGAGTGGTTTTTCCTCTTTCCAATAGGTTTAAGGTTGTACTCATTCCTGGGATATTTGGTAGATCTTGCAGGTAAAATTATCTGGGGCAGGATGGAGTTTTCCTGGGGAGGTTTTAAACTACTGACCATGTTTTCTATTTCTGGGTAAAGCAGTTTAGGTAAACTGTATTTTTCTAGTAATGTGTTAATTTCCCATAAGTTGAACAGTTTATACTAAGTTATTCTTAAATGTCTTACCTGTTTATTAACTGTGGCATTTATACATTTTATCTCCCCATACCTTTTAAAATTTCCTCAAAAATAAGTTCCCTGCTTGTTAACTCGTTAATTCTTAGCCTGTCTACTATTGACATCATTTTGTGATATAAAATTCTATTAACCTCATTTGGGCCGTAAATTTTGCTTCTGTTATAGCTCAGTTGGTAAAGAATCCACCTGCAATGCAGGAGACCCCGCTTCCATTCCTGGTTGGGAAGATCCCCTGGAGAAGGGAATGGCTACGCACTCCAGTATTCTGGCCTGGAGAATTCCATGGTCTGTACAGTCCATGGGGTTGCAAAGAGTCAGACACGACTGAGCAACTTTCACTTGGGCTATAAAATTTCTATTTTAGTTGCATCTCAGCTTGTGATATGTAAATTTTTTTCATTCAGTTCTAAGTATTTTCTAATTTTTGTTGTTCTTTGGCCTGTAGGCTATTTGGAACTATTTCTTAACTTCCAAGCATGTAGGTCTTTTAGCTGTTTTTCTGTTATCCACTTGTAAGTCAGTCGTATTATCAGAGACCTATGTGGTACCAATCTTGTGAAATATTTCTAGACACTTGCATTATTGTCTAGCATGTGATCAATTTTTGTAACTTCCTGTGTGTTTGAAAGGAATGTTTGGGTTGTTAGATCAGGCTTTTATGTTCACATCATAGAAGGAACATGTAAAGTTTTTTGACCTGCTTGATCTATCAGTTAGTGAGAGGCTTGCTAAAATCTGCCAGTGGTGGTGGTGGATTTCTGGTTTTCAGTTTTTACTTAAAATACATTGAGGCTAGGGAATTATTATTCTTACTACTATATAGTGACCTCTATGTCTAGTAGTAATTTTGCCTAAAAGATTATTTTGTCTCATATTAACAGCCAGCCACACCATCTTTCTCTTCATAGAAGTGTATGCTTTTTGTATGTTAGTGCCTATCCTTTTAGTCTTTCTGTATCTTCTTGTTCCAAAGGTTATTTGCACATTATATGGAGCCGATTTCGTTTGTAATTTAACCTGATAATCTTTGTCTTTTAGCAAGAACATGTAATTTGTTCACACCTTTTCATGATTACTGATCTTTGTATTTTCTTTTTTTCTTTCTTGCCTCTTCCGTTTTTTTTTTGTTAAAAAAATTTTTTTTTTCTTTTACTGGTTTGAAAGTTAGATATTAAGTTTTTGGTCTCATTTTGATTCCTTTAAGAATTGTAACATGAATTCTTAACAATGTTTAAAGTTAATCAAGTTATTTCTCCTCCTCCTGACACACAAGGACAGTTTTGCCTACCTTTGGGCGTGTGTTTAACTCTTTCTTGACCCACTCTTCTATGTCTAGAATCACTTATGCTTAAAATACGTTTTTAAGAATTTCCATGCAGTAGTTTGTGTCTACCATATGAAAAAGTTATTTCTGTTTACCCCCCTTTAAAGACAGTTTTCCCAGGTTTAGAATTCTAGATTAATTATATTATCAGTATGTTGAAGATGTTTTCTGGCTTCCATTGTTGACTTTGGAAAGTCATCTTAACAGTTTTGTCCGTCTTAACAGTTTCTCATTTGAAGGTAATCTATCATTTTCCTCTAGTTGCTTTGAAGACCTTGTTTTTGTCTTAATACTCCACAGTTTAACTGTGATGTGTTAACTGTAATTTTTATTTTTATTCAGCTTGGGACCTGTTTTGCTGCTAGTTTTCATTGATTCAGAAAATTGTCATTATCTCTTATATTGTCCCATTCTCTTTTTTTGAACTCTATATTGTATCAGTATGTTTTATTAAATCATCTCACTTTACCTTTCATTTCTCTTAAATTTCCATCTGTAACTGTGTGATACATTCTGGAAAATTTCCTCTGATGTATCTTTCAGTCCACCTAGTTCTCAAATTCTTTATCGCTTATCTGATTGGCCTTAAGCCCACTTATTGAATTTTAAATTTCAGTTACAGTTTTGTTTTAGTGTTTCATTTTTATTTTGTTCTTTGGTCACTTTTGAAAATTTTTCTTCTGTTTTTCAAATTTGTCTTTATGTCTTTAAACATTTTAATTATGGGCTTGTTTTGATTTTCCTCTTTGCCTGCTAGTTTCTGGTATCTGGGTCTAATTTCTAATTTTTGCTATCCCTGCTGGTTCTCATTTTTTGGTACCTTCTTTTTTTACATGTTTAATGTTTTTTGTTTGTTTGTTTTTTTAAAGTAAGGTGTTCATTTTCCTCTGAATTAGTTTGGTGGGGAGTTTTGGTAGCCTGTAAAAAGGTGAATTTCCTAGAGAGGATTTGCTTTTGCTGCTGCCAAGGAGCTAAGTTGACTTTTGATTTGGGACTATGTTATATTTGACATCTTCAGGCAATTCATGTGATGTAAATTTGATTGCAAACCTGAATGGTAACTGATTCTGGTTACACATTTTTAGGGACATGTTTATTCCTCCTCAGTTTAGCACCATGATTCCAGACAGGCCCTTTCGAAGATTATATATACCCCAGTGGGATAGACAAGACACACAGACAAATATGGAATATAATGAGTTATGTATGAAAGCCTGAAGTAATGCAAAGGAAGGATCAAATACCTTCATTTGGATTTAGAAAGTTTTCATTGTGATGGTAATGTCTTGGAGGATGTATCTTTTCCACTTGGGAATTCCCATCAGAAGGAACCAAACGAGCAGTTGAAAGCATAAAGAACTTTTAAAGGATATTGAGATTGATCTAATACAGGTGCAATGTGAAATATATGCATGTTTGTTGAGTGGTTGGATATAAATTTATAAAAGTACAGGTTGAGATTGGAATGCAAAGGGCACTGAATATCTTGCTTAAGGGATTTAGATTTTCTTTAAACTTCAGGTGAGCCATCAAATATTTTTAAACAGAAAAATGATGTGATTAGATGTCTGCTTTAGAAAAGTAACAGGCAGCAGTGTAAAAGAGGGATTGGAAGAAAACCCAAAAAGCTAAAATTTATCTGAATCAAGAAATTATATTGATTCGTGTTAAAACACATGTACCCCTTCTCCAGTCTTCAGCAAAACTCGGTGCTCTGCCATTAAACCTTTTGATTGCTATAGGTCAGCTCCCCCCCCACCGCCATTTCTCTTTGTTTTCAGGCCATTTACTCAACCTTTATCCCTATTGTCAGCCTGTGAGCTTGCCTCCTATTTCAGATGATCTCACTCAACTTCTAACTTTTTACTTCCTAATTGTAAGCTTATATGCATATCAATTTTCATTTCAGTTCTCTACTCTGAGGAAGTGGTGACCCTCTTTTTATTTATGACCATTTTGTTTTAACCTGATTGCTGGCTCTGATTTCTCCCACTTTCTCTGGGATCTTACTCCAAAGGTTTTTTATTCTGTTTCCTCTTGAACCACTTTTCTCTCTTAAAGAATACTTACTATAAACACACTGGTGTTTTCCATCCCTAAATCTGAACAATCCCTCCTCCCCGTTCTGCCTTGTTCCTTAACTTCTGTCTTTTCAGCCAGACTTCCAGAAAGGCCAGTCTGCGCTGACTCTTCATTTTACCACTCATTCCTTCTTAACTCAATGCATTTTGCTTTTCTGCCCCTACCAGAGTACTGAAACTACTCAGGGCAAGATTACTTTAACCTAGTTGCAGATTTTACTGTCCATTTTCTTTCATTTTTTTCTTTCATTCTTCCATTTATTCAAAAGTTAGTTGAGCACTTTGTTCCAGGTTCTTGGGAATACATCAATGAAGAAAATAGACAGTCATTTATTCCTTCAGGGGCTTTCATTTTAAGAAGAGGAAATAGTAATTATGATGATTAAATAACAGTTGTAGAGAGAGGAAAAGCACAGCAGTAAGTAAGTTAGAATGGAGGCAGTGGGTATGGGCTGCAGTATTAATGAGTGATCAGGAGAGGCCTGAATTTGAAGGTGAGATTTAAACAAAGGCTTTGAAGATGGTGGGGGAGTAGCCCAATGTATACCTGTGGGAAAGAGGTTTCCTAGCAAAGAGAATAGATAGCTTAGAGTATTGCTTTTTTTAACTGTGGTCCTTAGACCTTCTTTACTTGGAAACTTAATAGAAATGCAAATTCTCAGGCCCTTCGCCAGATCTCATTGGAAAAGACCCTGCTGGGAAAGACTGAAGGCAGGAGAAGAAGGGGACAACAAAGGATGAGATGGTTGGATGGCGTCATCGACTCGATGGGCATGAGTGTGAGCAAACTCTGGGAGATAGTGAAGGACAGAGAAGCCCGATAACGCTGCAGTCCATGGGGTCACAAAGAGTTGGACACAACTGAGTGACTGAACAACAGCAACCCTAGATCCACTAAAGAGGAAACTCTGGAAATGGGGCCCAGTCCCTCCTGTTGATTCTGATACCTGCTAAACTTTGAGACTCACTGAACGAGAGTAATGACCCTTAGGCAGAGGGGTACTGGCACATTTGAGGAATAACAGGGAAGCCAGTGCCACTAAAGAGGAGGGAGTGAGGGGGATGAACAGTGGGAGAGAAGAGGTCAGAGTTAAAGGGTGGGACAGACCATGCAGTATCTCAGAAGAACTTGTTTTTATTCTGAGTGAAACAGGAGGTGTTACAGGATTTTGAGCAAAAGATTGTCATAATTTGTATTCTCAAAGGCTCACCTTGGCTGCAATTTTGAGAATATTCTATAGGGAGTAGACACATCTGTTACATTCAATGATAATTTTCTCATTAATGTTGAAATTTCAGGGTTTCAGATACCATACACATCAGTAATTTCTTAAAACTTCCTTCTGATTTTCCTGTGTTTTTTTTTTAAATAATACTTTTCCTTGATAACTTCTTATCTGTTGATATCTTTGGTGTTCTATTCTCCTTGGTGGTGTGGTTCTCATTTGTTACAGGTTTTTTTTGGTTTATTTATTTTTGGCTGTGCAGCCTTTCTCTAGTTGTGGCGAGAAGGGGCTAAGTTTCCAGTTGGAATTGCGGGCTTCTCCTTGTGGCGGCTTCTCTTGTTGCGGAGCACGGGCTGTAGGGCACTCGGGCTTCGGCAGTTGGGGCTCACAGGCTCTGGAGCACAGCTCAGTAGTGGTGACACATGAGGAATCTTCTGGGACCAGGGGTCAAACTCGTGTCCTCTGCATTGGCAGGTGGATTTGTAACCACTGAACCACCAGGAAAGTCCAGTTATTACGGTTTCAGCTACCCTCGAATCCTGAGTATCTCTTGCTCAGTTTAAAATTTCAGGTAATAATTAAAAAAATACTACATGGCTGCACAAGACCCATTTTCATTTTGGGAGTATTGAGTAAGAATTGATGTAATAATATTGTAAAGACCGATGACAGTGGTAGGACAAAAGGACCCACCACATACTCGGTCAGTTAAACCGTAACCTGCTCTTATTACTCTGTGTGTGAAGCTGAATTTATGGTCTGAAATTAATGATCTGTGCTTGTTTTTCAGGTGATGTTGTGCTCATTAGGTATCCACCAGCTTAGTAGATAGTTGCTTTTACTTCACTGACAGATTTATTTATTTTAATTGGAGGTTAATTACAGTATTGTATTGGTTTTGCCATACATCAGCATGAATCTGCCACAGGTATACACGTGTTCCCCATCCTGAATCCCCCGCCCTCCTCCCTCCTCGTACCATCCCTCTGGGTCGTCCCAGTGCACCAGCCCCAAGCATCCAGTGAGAGCCTCATCAACTAATAGACTTCGCCTAACTTAATGATTTCCTCTCCTGTATGAGGAAAGTTCAGTTCTTTTTACATTTATTATGGAAAGTCTGTCTTTTTTTTGTTTTCTTGTTAATTTTTATGTAATAGTTATTACTCTTCTGGTATTCTTTAAAGTACGGTCAGTTTTATAAGGTGACATGCATTCCTGAAAATCACTGCACTGTGGAATTACACAATAAAGACCACAGGGTTTATGGACAAATCATGTTAGAGGAAAAAACACTCAAAAACCTTGTCAGTGGCACATTAAAAAAAAAAAAAGATTGGAATCTAATAAAAATGGTAGTGCAAGTTTACACATTAAATGGGTAAAAATACTATAATACTATAATGTCACTTTACCTTGAAAAAGACCTAAAATGTGCTTTTGGAAGCAGCAGTTACAAGTGGAAGCAGCTCTGCTTACAAGTCACTGTGAGTAGAGCAAGGGAGGTTATTTGAAACTGGACAGTAAATTGTAACACCAGATGGGGATGGGTGTGACTCATCACATATGTACACGTGTACAATGAACTGAAGAGCTGGTGGATGGCTCAGAGTCTGTGGGGTTTGTATGTTCCTACATGGCTCCTACTAGGATCAGCTAGGTGTGGCTTTCTGCATTCTTATAGTGTTTCTTGGACACAAACTGTATGTAAGCAAATGTGAAATTTGTATTGTCCTCAAATTATTTTCTGATAACGGCAATCATGTTGCAACAAATTCATGTTTCCAAAACAAGCAATATGGTAGAACTGACCTAAGTCAAAGTTTGGGGGTTGCCTTCAATTAGGGTAGTTGATTAATTCTATATATTGAATAAGTTGCCTGTTCTTTTACCAGTAGATCTTGAGCAATCAAGTTAAGATATTTGGAATACTGGCAATGGTATTACGGAAAAAAAACCTAGGCTTGGAGTTTAGACTTCGTTTGAATCCTAGCTTTGCAAACCCAGTTGTGTCATTTTGAGAGATTTTTTTAGTTTTTAACTTAATCTGTTTTAGCTTATGAAAGAATCTCACTACTGTTACATAGGTACTATAAGTTTATTGCGTGATTTGTAGAGCTGTCATAGAGGAGATAATATCGTTGTTTAGTTGCAAAGTCATCTCTGACTCTTTGCAACCCCAGACTGTAGCCTCCCAGGCTCCTCTGTCTATGGGTTTTCCCAAGTAAGAATAGTGGAGTGGGTTGCCATTTCCTTCTCAGGGGATCTTCCCAAGCCCTGGGAAGTTGAACCTGCATCTCCTGCATTGGCAGGTGGATTCTTTACCACTGAGCCACCAGGGAAGCCCAGATTAGATAATATATAAGTAAGATTTTGTAATAACTTAGTCAGAAATATGGGTCCAAGGCTAGAATTCTGGAAAATGTGTGAATGGCCTTAATTTTGTTGTCATTTAATCTACTTCTGCAAATACTTTTCTGGATAAGTAGAGAACATTTCTTCTTCTGTTCCTTTTTTTTTTTTTTTTATCTGCGCTGACTCTTCATTTTACCACTCATTCCTTCTTAACTCAATGCATTTTGCTTTTCTGCCCCTACCAGAGTACTGAAACTACTCAGGGCAAGATTACTTTAACCTAGTTGCAGATTTTACTGTCCATTTTCTTTCATTTTTTTCTTTCATTCTTCCATTTATTCAAAAGTTAGTTGAGCACTTTGTTCCAGGTTCTTGGGAATACATCAATGAAGAAAATAGACAGTCATTTATTCCTTCAGGGGCTTTCATTTTAAGAAGAGGAAATAGTAATTATGATGATTAAATAACAGTTGTAGAGAGAGGAAAAGCACAGCAGTAAGTAAGTTAGAATGGAGGCAGTGGGTATGGGCTGCAGTATTGATGAGTGATCAGGAGAGGCCTGAATTTGAAGGTGAGATTTAAACAAAGGCTTTGAAGATGGTGGGGGAGTAGCCCAATGTATACCTGTGGGAAAGAGGTTTCCTAGCAAAGAGAATAGATAGCTTAGAGTATTGCTTTTTTTAACTGTGGTCCTTAGACCTTCTTTACTTGGAAACTTAATAGAAATGCAAATTCTCAGGCCCTTCGCCAGATCTCATTGGAAAAGACCCTGCTGGGAAAGACTGAAGGCAGGAGAAGAAGGGGACAACAAAGGATGAGATGGTTGGATGGCGTCATCGACTCGATGGGCATGAGTGTGAGCAAACTCTGGGAGATAGTGAAGGACAGAGAAGCCCGATAACGCTGCAGTCCATGGGGTTGCAAAGAGTTGGACACAACTGAGTGACTGAACAACAGCAACCCTAGATCCACTAAAGAGGAAACTCTGGAAATGGGGCCCAGTCTCTCCTGTTGATTCTGATACCTGCTAAACTTTGAGACTCACTGAACGAGAGTAATGACCCTTAGGCAGAGGGGTACTGGCACATTTGAGGAATAACAGGGAAGCCAGTGCCACTAAAGAGGAGGGAGTGAGGGGGATGAACAGTGGGAGAGAAGAGGTCAGAGTTAAAGGGTGGGACAGACCATGCAGTATCTCAGAAGAACTTGTTTTTATTCTGAGTGAAACAGGAGGTGTTACAGGATTTTGAGCAAAAGATTGTCATAATTTGTATTCTCAAAGGCTCACCTTGGCTGCAATTTTGAGAATATTCTATAGGGAGTAGACACATCTGTTACATTCAATGATAATTTTCTCATTAATGTTGAAATTTCAGGGTTTCAGATACCATACACATCAGTAATTTCTTAAAACTTCCTTCTGATTTTCCTGTGTTTTTTTTTTAAATAATACTTTTCCTTGATAACTTCTTATCTGTTGATATCTTTGGTGTTCTATTCTCCTTGGTGGTGTGGTTCTCATTTGTTACAGGTTTTTTTTGGTTTATTTATTTTTGGCTGTGCAGCCTTTCTCTAGTTGTGGCGAGAAGGGGCTAAGTTTCCAGTTGGAATTGCGGGCTTCTCCTTGTGGCGGCTTCTCTTGTTGCAGAGCACGGGCTGTAGGGCACTCGGGCTTCGGCAGTTGGGGCTCACAGGCTCTGGAGCACAGCTCAGTAGTGGTGACACATGAGGAATCTTCTGGGACCAGGGGTCAAACTCGTGTCCTCTGCATTGGCAGGTGGATTTGTAACCACTGAACCACCAGGAAAGTCCAGTTATTACGGTTTCAGCTACCCTCGAATCCTGAGTATCTCTTGCTCAGTTTAAAATTTCAGGTAATAATTAAAAAAATACTACATGGCTGCACAAGACCCATTTTCATTTTGGGAGTATTGAGTAAGAATTGATGTAATAATATTGTAAAGACCGATGACAGTGGTAGGACAAAAGGACCCACCACATACTCGGTCAGTTAAACCGTAACCTGCTCTTATTACTCTGTGTGTGAAGCTGAATTTATGGTCTGAAATTAATGATCTGTGCTTGTTTTTCAGGTGATGTTGTGCTCATTAGGTATCCACCAGCTTGGTAGATAGTTGCTTTTACTTCACTGACAGATTTATTTATTTTAATTGGAGGTTAATTACAGTATTGTATTGGTTTTGCCATACATCAGCATGAATCTGCCACAGGTATACACGTGTTCCCCATCCTGAATCCCCCGCCCTCCTCCCTCCTCGTACCATCCCTCTGGGTCGTCCCAGTGCACCAGCCCCAAGCATCCAGTGAGAGCCTCATCAACTAATAGACTTCGCCTAACTTAATGATTTCCTCTCCTGTATGAGGAAAGTTCAGTTCTTTTTACATTTATTATGGAAAGTCTGTCTTTTTTTTGTTTTCTTGTTAATTTTTATGTAATAGTTATTACTCTTCTGGTATTCTTTAAAGTACGGTCAGTTTTATAAGGTGACATGCATTCCTGAAAATCACTACACTGTGGAATTACACAATAAAGACCACAGGGTTTATGGACAAATCATGTTAGAGGAAAAAACACTCAAAAACCTTGTCAGTGGCACATTAAAAAAAAAAAAAGATTGGAATCTAATAAAAATGGTAGTGCAAGTTTACACATTAAATGGGTAAAAATACTATAATACTATAATGTCACTTTACCTTGAAAAAGACCTAAAATGTGCTTTTGGAAGCAGCAGTTACAAGTGGAAGCAGCTCTGCTTACAAGTCACTGTGAGTAGAGCAAGGGAGGTTATTTGAAACTGGACAGTAAATTGTAACACCAGATGGGGATGGGTGTGACTCATCACATATGTACACGTGTACAATGAACTGAAGAGCTGGTGGATGGCTCAGAGTCTGTGGGGTTTGTATGTTCCTACATGGCTCCTACTAGGATCAGCTAGGTGTGGCTTTCTGCATTCTTATAGTGTTTCTTGGACACAAACTGTATGTAAGCAAATGTGAAATTTGTATTGTCCTCAAATTATTTTCTGATAACGGCAATCATGTTGCAACAAATTCATGTTTCCAAAACAAGCAATATGGTAGAACTGACCTAAGTCAAAGTTTGGGGGTTGCCTTCAGTTAGGGTAGTTGATTAATTCTATATATTGAATAAGTTGCCTGTTCTTTTACCAGTAGATCTTGAGCAATCAAGTTAAGATATTTGGAATACTGGCAATGGTATTACGGAAAAAAAACCTAGGCTTGGAGTTTAGACTTCGTTTGAATCCTAGCTTTGCAAACCCAGTTGTGTCATCTTGAGAGATTTTTTTAGTTTTTAACTTAATCTGTTTTAGCTTATGAAAGAATCTCACTACTGTTACATAGGTACTATAAGTTTATTGCGTGATTTGTAGAGCTGTCATAGAGGAGATAATATCGTTGTTTAGTTGCAAAGTCATCTCTGACTCTTTGCAACCCCAGACTGTAGCCTCCCAGGCTCCTCTGTCTATGGGTTTTCCCAAGTAAGAATAGTGGAGTGGGTTGCCATTTCCTTCTCAGGGGATCTTCCCAAGCCCTGGGAAGTTGAACCTGCATCTCCTGCATTGGCAGGTGGATTCTTTACCACTGAGCCACCAGGGAAGCCCAGATTAGATAATATATAAGTAAGATTTTGTAATAACTTAGTCAGAAATATGGGTCCAAGGCTAGAATTCTGGAAAATGTGTGAATGGCCTTAATTTTGTTGTCATTTAATCTACTTCTGCAAATACTTTTCTGGATAAGTAGAGAACATTTCTTCTTCTGTTCCTTTTTTTTTTTTTTTTTAGTACATTTTGGCCACCAGGGACATCCTGAGGACATTTCTTTAATAAATCAATACTGTCTCTAAATGTTTGAATTCATTTCAGCTTCAAAGGTCTGAATTAATCATCACATATTCTTTTTTATGTATAATCTATTTATTAAGGAAGCTTTGTTTTTTGCCTGTCTAAATTCTGTTCTTATTTGAAATAATTGTTTTTAATTCAGAAGTCACTTTTTTCATAGTGCAGTTTTAATTTATATTTTAATGTTTTGAATTATTTTTGCCTTTATAACTTTCAGAAATGAAGCTGATATGGAAAGTTTTTTCAGATTTTTATTCTGGCAACATTCTTTCCTTTTGGTTGAGAGATTGAGAAAATGAAATCCTTTATTGAAACCTTTAAAAATAATTACTAGTATAAATGTCACATAGCATTTTATTTTAAATTGATTGTAGCAGTCTTTTAAAGCATTCAAAGTATGCTGTTTTATTTTAAAGGATTAGAAGATAAGGAACAAAATTTAACCAGAAGAATTAGTGCCTCAGATATTCTATCTGAAAAGGTAAGATAATGCTTTGTCGGATTGGATATCTCTGTAAGACTGATTCTTGTTTTGCTTTACTCTGTTCTCTTGAATGGAAAGTTCTGTCTTGTTTTTCACTTTCTTTTTTTTTTTTTTTTCAATCATTGCTGTACCTCCATTTGGATATAAGCCTTAAAGATAAAATCTGGAGAGAGATCTTGGAATATCAATATCTCCACTGGATTTAATTAACATATTTAATTGAAATGCTATATGTATCTATAGATGAACTTTCTGCTTGTTTTTGAAACTTTTAATTTTCTTCCAGATATATATATTTTTTATTTTGAAGGACTATGCTGTGTGAGAAAGCTTTGAAGTTACACCTTGACCTGGTGTCCAGTTCTAGTTCCTCTTAATAGCTGGGTGATCTTGTGTTAGCTGCTTAGGCTTTGCTTGCCTCTGTTTTCTTTCTAAAAAATGAGTTTAATGTCATCTGTTCTCTGGATTGTTGTGAGGTTCAGCAGGGTAAAGTGCAAGAGTATCAAGCACTGTGTTTGATATTTAATAAGTATTCACTGGGCCTAGCCTTTTGTTTGCTGAATTAGATATCTGAAATATCTTCGGTTTCTTCTGTTAAGATTTCAGTTTCTTTCTATGAGTAAATTGAAATGATGAAAATAGCTTAGAAGTTTTAGGAAAGAGATGGTCTTGAATTTAAGGATGATAAAATAACAGATATACCCACAGGCATGCGTGCATATATGTATATATGGTTTTGAATATCCTAACAATAACTCTATAAGGTAGGTTGACATTATCTCTTACAGAAGAACTAAAGTTCAGATGTGTAGATTAACTGACTTGCTTAAAGTTTTATAAGAATTAGATATCAGAGCAAGGAGTTTGAATGAGCCTCCGTCCTCTTCTTACTGATCAAGTAGCTGCTTTGAGTGACAGTATCAGTGGTCTCTTTCATTCCAAAAGGACAAGTAACAAAAGATAATCAAAGACTTTTAAGTCTCTGTGGAACAGTAATGATAGTTTTATTTTAAACTCTGGATCAGCACTGGCCAATAGAATTTTCTATAATGTTCTATATCTACACTCCAGGATGGTAGCTATTAACCACATGTGCCTATTAAGTATTTGGAATGTGACTACGGGGCTGCAAAACTAAAGTTTTCATTGAAATTTAGTTAAATGGCCACACATGATTTACTGGTTCCATTTTTTTGGATAGCATGACTCTAAATCTTCAGTACCAAGCAGTAGAATTTGATGTTTAAATGACTTAGAGTAAAAAAGACTCATGATAATTTTTCAGCTCATTTGTTACAGATGTTTCCCAAGAAAGCAAAGAGTAACTATATCCTGGTTTGGGCAAACTGAACTACCGCAATATGTGATGGTAGTTCAGTTAGGGATTTATGATAGTCTGTAGAAAGTTAAACCACTAGATAGACTCTACTGTTTTATGTTTAAGAATTAAATAATTTAATTTGATTTTAAAAGTACAATTACAATTCACTTACTAGATAAGTGAACCTTAACTTTTTTGAGTCTTTGCCTCTTTTTAGTTTCCCCTCCTTTTCTATTTATACACATAAGGGACAAACATGCACAGCTTTGTGTTGAACTTCAAGGAGTGGGGATGCCAAAGGACCCCCTTATTGCCCTCCCTCCAAAGTCTCATGGACTTCATTCAGTCTAACACTTTTGCTTAGGTTGCCTGACATTTTCTGTTACATTTTAGCTAAAATGTACAGGATAGATAATTTTTAAAACTAACCTAAAAAAAAAAATACAGTGAAAAAATAAAGGTGATTTCAATTAGAAAAAAGTTCTCAAACATTTATTCCTAACCTGTTTCCCTGTTTTAGCTTCCCTGAAGAAGTCTTGGGTGTTAAAAATATTGTCAGTACCAGATAAATTTCTGTACCTTTAGAACATGGAATGCTCAAATATAAGCAAATCTTTACGTATTTTTTCTTTCAAAACTGATTTGAAGAATTCTAAAATATATTTTTAAAAGTTTGCAAATTTGAATCTTGACATTTCACTGTACCTGTTCTGTGTAGTACTTGTAAGGCTAGTAAACACCCATGATTATGGAACCACTTTGTTCTTTGGTCATCACCTCCCCTGGGTTAATTTCTTCTTGCATTCACTGCCGTCAGATTTCTACTCTTGTTTGGGAAGCAGTTAAATTTCAATCTCAAACTTTTTTCGTCAGTTGTACCCTCCCCCCTAACCCTTCTCATATATACATACACCTTCTACAGATTGATTTTCAGTTTGTATTATAGGAACTGAATTAGACTATAGGGCTATGGTAACTTATTCAGTTTCCTTATTTTATTTGTATTTACCATTTAAGTATTTGTCTTTAACTTTGTCAAATTAAAAGTTAATTTGTCAATTAACTTTAAATTGTGATCTTATAGCAGCTTTGACTTGGTAATATTTCTAAAGTCAAATGGTAGAATTTTTAAATGGCAACTATTTCTTTTGTTAAAGAAGCTTGGTGAAGATGAAGAGGAGTTATCTGAACTGCAGCTTCGTCTTTTGGCTCTTCAGTCAGCCAGTAAAAAATGGCAACAGAAAGAACAGCAGGTGATGAAAGAAAGTAAAGAAAAGTTGACTAAGACGAAAACTGTACAGCAAAAAGTTAAAACCAGTACAAAGACACATTCGGCCAAAAAAGTTAGCACTACAGGTGATCATTTCTGTTAAACTCTTTTAATTGATTTTCTATATCAGTATAGTTTCTAGATTTTAATTCAGAAAGTTTTGAGTTGGGGAATAAAGGACAGTCCTATATAAATAGAACTTAATAAGTAAAATAATTATTAAAGCTTTGTTTTCTCTATCTTCTTGAAAATTCTAACTCTAATAGATGATGATGTTTCTATGTTTTTTAAAGCTAAACAAGCATTGAGGAAGCAGCAAACAAAGGCGTGGAAGAAACTACAACAGCAAAAAGAACAGGAAAGACAGAAAGAAGAGGATCAGCGTAAGCAAGCTGAGGAAGAAGAGAGAAGGAAAAGAGAAGAAGAAATCAGAAAAATTCGAGATCTCTCAAATCAGGAAGAACAGTACAATCGATTTATGAAATTGGTTGGTGGAAAGAGGAGATCAAGGAGTAAAGTAAGGAGTTCAAAAATACAAAATCAAAGTATTACTTAAATTTGAGTATCCTTGTATTAGCTCATAAATTCAGTCAACTAGGAAAAAAGTATTAAGTTCTTTTGTTTGATAGAGCTCGTTATATATAAATAATTCCTTTGGGAAGAAGGGAAGGTTATAACTGAGAATGAATTGTTTTTATAGACTAGAAATAGACTAAAATTATGATTAGCAAAGCTTCCCTTTGGCTTTTGTGTCCTTTTCTATTTAGAAGAAAGAAGCATTCCTGAGTTGCAGTGAGGACTTATTCTTAAAATTACTATTCCCTTTTAGTTTTCCATTGTTTAGTAATGTAGAATTAGAAATGTATAATAATTAGTTGATATGGACTATTTATAAGAAAGTTAAATCATCATGTCATAATAGCCTTAGTGCATGTGGCTACTTTAGTTATCAAGCATTTGTGAACCTTATGTATAAGTCATTGATAATGACTGGATGAGTCATTGCCTTTTATGGCTGGTGTCAGGAAGTAAACTGGAGATTTAATATTGATCTGGTGTTATTAGTAGTGACAAATTTCAGAATTCTGAGCTTTGAGACTATACTTGCAAGTGTATTATTGATCTTAAAGAATAGAGGGATATTAAAGAGTAAGAGCTCTTTAATTGTAGGGAGTCAAGGGTTAAATTTGTTTAAGGAATTTATAACTTCATACTGTGAGCTTCTGAAAAGTACTTTGATGAAATCTTTTTATAGAAAAGTATTGTACATTATTTGTATCCATTTGGATAGGTTTTGCTTATTTTAAAATGTTTATAAACTGTATTGGAGATTATAAGAAGTGAAAAAAAAGAAAACATACAAGCATATGACCAAGAGTTTCTAGTTTTCAGTTATCATTTATTCGTAACTGAAATGTTAATGGATTATTCGGCAATATTCTAAATAAAGCTTGATTACATAAAACTTGAATTCATTTATCTGATTTCTTAATTTGCAAAGAGAGGCCATTAGTATTTCTGATCTTGGTGTCATCTTACTTTCTAGAGGAATAGCTGATTATTTAGTGGCTCAGCTCACTGGGGGATTTCATCTGTACATGTAGTACTTTCTAGCTTCATTTTCTGTCTGACAGTTATAAAATGTCAGCCACAGTGTACCTATCATGTATACTGAATTTCCCAAATCAGATGTGATAATTCTAACTGGATCATCATGATTTTTGATACTGTTCTATGTAAAAGATAACTGTTAACTGTTTTATAATTTCGAGCCTAAGAATAGACTAAGATAGAAAATGTTGTGAAACTAAAAATAAATCTTGTATAATTAGTCTTCAGATCCTGACCTGAGACGATCCTTAGATAAGCAAGCTACTGATAGCGGAGGAGGCATTTATCAATATGATAACTATGAAGAAGTTGCTATGGATACAGATAGTGAAACCAATTCTCCAGGTATGAGCTAAAACTTAAAATATTTGTACATTCACCGTTATTACATAGAAAATGGTCAAGAAGCTACCCAAAACATTGAAAGAAATGTATAATGAATTTGCTAGTAGGTTGTACAACCAAAGACATTATTTGGTGTTTAAATACTTCAAAAGCAAACCTCAAACTAGTATTAACCCTTATTTTCTAGTATTTCTTCCTGTATAGTATTTTAATAAAAAAGGCAGTATTCTGCTGTTAACTGTTTGATCTAAAAAGTGAATATTGTGGGAAAGGTGAGAACGCTGCTTTAAAAAAACAAATGAACAAATCTTTATTTTTAAGTATCTTTATTTCTAAGGCATTCTTCATTTTAGTCAAAAAAAGAAATCTTTCTTTTGTTCAGGCTTCTTTTCTCCTTCTGATGATGATACTTTGTAGGAATAGAGAGATGGAAAGTGATACTAGTGGTGCCTTAGGATCAGCTGATTATAACTTAGGGCTATACCTCAGTCAGAGTGCACAGTTTAGGATGTGGCTATCCTTGAGAGTTAGAGACTTGATTTAGTTGATTTTCAGGAGTAATGGACTGTGAGGGACCTATCCTCTTACTAATTAAAACACATAAGAATGGGGCAGACAACAAAATGCCGTTAGCGTTATAGAAACTAGACTACTTACTTGCAAGGTCATATGATTAGTGTTTTTCTTCAGTGATTGTATTGTGAGACCAAATGAAACTAGGATTCCACTTTAGTGTGTCTAGAGAGAAGGCAGAATCTATATGATTTGATAATGTTTAGCAAAAGCTCATTTTCAGGTTATAATGTTTAAGTTCATATTTAATAATCTTGTATTTTCATGTCATAATTCTCTTTGGTCAGCCTTTAATTATTTCTAAGTTCTTGAAAATGATTCATTGTAGTTCTCAAATATTGACATTATTATTACTCTATAATAATTTTATGATTTACACTTTAGAAGAATTTTGTAAAAAAATAATATGAAAAAATATAATCAGATGGCATCATTTGGGTCACAGATCAGCTCTATATAAGTCATGTGGTTAATATTTATATTGACTTGAAAGAAAACTGGGGCAAAGAAGAAATATTAAGTTCTCCTAAAGGTTACATGGTTTAGAGGTAGCAAGAGTAATCTTCAAATCTGTCAGATTTCAGTGAGTCTAAAGAAACCACTAAAGGTAAAATAAGCAGTTATTTTTATCTGCTACCAAGGGAAAAATGCAACAGTTTAACTGAGATACATCAGTAACTATTTCAGAATTACTAAATTTGAAAAAAAAAATGTATACTTTAATGTTAAATGCAATAGGTATTTTCATTCCTAGTCCTTTTTGCTTTCTCTTCAATTTAAATAGTCCATTTCCTCACTTTTCTTCACATTAAGGGAGGAATGGAGTTACATCACTGTTTTCTTTTGGTTATGATACTTTGAGAGATTTGGGGGGATTTTTTGTTTTATTATTTCTTAAAAAGTGTGTTTTTTTTCCAAAAAGCAATAAAAGCCTTTCCTGCTTTATTCCCTTTTACCACAAGTAGGTGAAAAGTAGAACAAGATAGAAAAGATTTTGAGGGACTAAATATCAGCTTAAGTGGATGGCTAACTTTATAGTGATATAAGACCAATTATAAATAGGCAGAGGTAGTCTCATGGAGGTTAAGTATTTTATTGGAGATTAATGCAATCTCACTTGTACTTTACTTAGATATAGTTGTGTGTCTTCAAAAATATTATAAATTTAATTTATTCCTGTTGAATATATGTTATTAAACTCCTATAAAAATTTTTTTAACAGCTCCTTCACCAGTGCAACCACCATTATTTTCAGGTTATAATGTTTAAGTTCATATTTAATAATCTTGTATTTTCATGTCATAATTCTCTTTGGTCAGCCTTTAATTATTTCTAAGTTCTTGAAAATGATTCATTGTAGTTCTCAAATATTGACATTATTATTACTCTATAATAATTTTATGATTTACACTTTAGAAGAATTTTGTAAAAAAATAATATGAAAAAATATAATCAGATGGCATCATTTGGGTCACAGATCAGCTCTATATAAGTCATGTGGTTAATATTTATATTGACTTGAAAGAAAACTGGGGCAAAGAAGAAATATTAAGTTCTCCTAAAGGTTACATGGTTTAGAGGTAGCAAGAGTAATCTTCAAATCTGTCAGATTTCAGTGAGTCTAAAGAAACCACTAAAGGTAAAATAAGCAGTTATTTTTATCTGCTACCAAGGGAAAAATGCAACAGTTTAACTGAGATACATCAGTAACTATTTCAGAATTACTAAATTTGAAAAAAAAAATGTATACTTTAATGTTAAATGCAATAGGTATTTTCATTCCTAGTCCTTTTTGCTTTCTCTTCAATTTAAATAGTCCATTTCCTCACTTTTCTTCACATTAAGGGAGGAATGGAGTCACATCACTGTTTTCTTTTGGTTATGATACTTTGAGAGATTTGGGGGGATTTTTTGTTTTATTATTTCTTAAAAAGTGTGTTTTTTTTCCAAAAAGCAATAAAAGCCTTTCCTGCTTTATTCCCTTTTACCACAAGTAGGTGAAAAGTAGAACAAGATAGAAAAGATTTCGAGGGACTAAATATCAGCTTAAGTGGATGGCTAACTTTATAGTGATATAAGACCAATTATAAATAGGCAGAGGTAGTCTCATGGAGGTTAAGTATTTTATTGGAGATTAATGCAATCTCACTTGTACTTTACTTAGATATAGTTGTGTGTCTTCAAAAATATTATAAATTTAATTTATTCCTGTTGAATATATGTTATTAAACTCCTATAAAAATTTTTTTAACAGCTCCTTCACCAGTGCAACCACCATTCTTCTCTGAATGTTCATTGGGCTATTTTTCTCCAGCACCATCTATTTCTTTGCCTCCACCACCTCAGGTTTCTGTAAGTGAGGATTGGTATGATTTCTAAGAAAGTTTTGTTGCCTTGTGTCTTTTCTAATTTGTTTTGAAAAGCTGGCATGTAGTTAATAGTTAGGTTTGAGAGCATAAAGTCTGCTTGCCAGAATTAATAGCTATGAAATCTGTGGTATATTAGTTAGTGGCAGGCTATCGATCTGGTAGATTTTTTCATAGCTAATTTTTAGTCTCATGTTGGACTTTCTTTCAATATTTAGCATGTTTTCTTCTTTATTTTTGCTCCTCAGAAAATGTATTCTTAAACAGAATAAGAATTAACTATTTGGATTTTTTAGAGGGTAATTGGGATTTAAGTGTGAGTTTGAGTGAACTTCAGGAATTGGTGATGGGCAGGGAGGCCTGGCGTGCTGCAATTCATGGGGTCGCAAAGAGTCAGACACGACTGAGCGACTAAACTGAACTGAACTGAAGGTGCTTCTAGAGGCTTTTTTCATTTTTCATCTTTTGATTATATAGTTGTTTTTAATTTGAAAATTCAGTAAAGGAAAAGCATTGACTAGTTAAAAGTTAATTTCTTTTCAACCTACTTTTGAGAAAACTGCCAGTCCCCTGTTAAAAAAAAGGAAGTGGGGGAATCACGAAGTGATTTGTAAGTTTTCTCTAGATTTAGAGAACCTGGAGCTCACACTGGTTCTCTCTTAATGGGTTAGTAGGAATTTTGCTATTTCACAGGTGCTAGGCAGACACCTGGTGTCCTCCTGGGAAGTTTAAGATGAGGGGAATATTAGAGTAGAGAGTGAGAGAGAAACATTTTTCTTTCTTCCTTGAATCATTTTAAGTACCAAGAGAAATATTGGAAGGTCGTTGGAGCAAAAATGTGTGTAAATGCAGGGATTTGGGTAAAATTAACTATCTTTACAGATGCTCTCTAAGAAGCCATTTCACAAGGATTTTATGAGGGTAGTGGTGGTGATTTCTCATATTTAATTCTTGATATACTCTAGACTGTTCCCATCCAGAATCCCTTTGGTTCCTAATTTTTAATTTTTACTTAAATAGCTGTTTTCAGGTAGTTGTCTAGAGAGATAGATCCTGTAAAATTTGATTTCTCTATCATGAAGTTCATAAATTAAATTACAGTTGATTTTAACTTTTTGTAAAAATTATACTTTTTCTTGGCTGAATATTGAATTTGGGTTAGTTTTGAGATTTCCAGTATACTTAGTTCACTTATTCTTATAGTAAAGTAATAACCTGATGTTTACCTTTTTCTAATTTGATATTGCTATAGCAGTAAATGCTTGGAGTGAGTAAAATTTGCATGGTAATTATTATTTCTTCTCTTTTTAAAAAAATTGACTAGTCTGTACCACCTTTGAGCCAGCCTTATGTGGAAGGCTTGTGTGTTTCTCTTGAACCTCTACCTCCTCTACCACCTTTACCACCTCTTCCACCTGAAGATCCAGAACAACCTCCAAAACCACCTTTTGCAGATGAGGAAGAAGAGGAGGAAATGCTGCTTCGAGAAGAGCTACTTAAATCTCTAGCGAATAAAAGAGCTTTCAAGCCAGAGGTAATTTAGGTACCTGAACCTCTAGGTGGCGCTGTTGAGCTTAGTTTTAGGTAGGACTACTCTGCTAGTTTGGGACTTACTGGGCTTTTCAGTAAAGTAGGGATAAGTTGGTTAATTAATTTGCTCAATACCTTTAAAGATGATAGGAATTTCATTTAAAATGGCTTCATATCTGTCTCTTCCTTCTTTAGGAAACATCCAGTAATAGTGACCCACCTTCACCTCCAGTTCTAAACAATTCACAGCCTATGCCAAGAAGCAATCTGTCCATAGTCAGTATTAATACAGTGTCTCAGCCTAGGATACAAAACCCAAAGTTTCACAGAGGACCTCGTCTTCCACGAACTGTGATCTCGGTAAAAACAAAATAATTAGTCCCTACTCTTACTTAAATATCTTGTGAGAAAGTTTATGCAGTTTTGCTGTCCTGTTTCCTGCTTCTAGTTTATTATATACAAACATACTTATTTTTATTTATTAATAGTGAAGTGGGAGCAGCTTTTTCACTTGAAAACTGATGGAGTTTATGATAATATTTTGGGGAAAGCATTATTTTCATCTGAGGGGTATTCTTTGCCCTGCCATTTCCTCAACTTTTGTTTTATATAAATTGGTCCTTTTAGATTTTTCATCTATTCTAGATTCAGTTTTAGCAAATTATATATATATATTGTTTTATCTGTCTTTGCTCATATATTTTCAGTTAATGACTGTACTATAATGGAAGAATTTATAATGTTTTTCACTGTTTGTTAAGGAGCTTGAAATGACAGTTTCTTTCTAGTTTGTTTTCTAATGACTTTGAAATAAATGTGGAGAAGGAAATGACAACCCACTCCAGTAGTCTTGCCTAGAGAATCCCGTGGACAGAGGAGCCTGGTGGGCTACTGTCCATGGGGTCGCAGAGTCTGAGACGACTGAAACGACTTAGTATGCATGCATGCATAAAATAAATGAAGCAAAGCCAAGTTGAAATCTTGCCTCTGTTATGTAAACATGTCCCCTGTATGTCCTCTATATACACATGAAAGCCATAAAGTTTTATTAGTAATAATGTGGAATTACTATTTTTTCTCTGACTTTAAAAGGTTGGTCTAGATTGCATTATGTTTCTTTATAGAAAGTTGGTTAAAATAAAACTTAATGAAAAAGATGATGATAGTAGTATCTAGAATATTTCATTTTAGTATATAGAATATAGAATATTTTAAGTTTTTGGTATATCAGTAAAATATAGAATCTTTTATGTTTTTGTGTGTCTGTGGAGTGAGACAAAGTTGGTCAGTTAACCGCAATATAAACAGAAGGAACCATAGACTGTCTGCTTGAAACCTATTATTTTTATGAATTTAAATTCATAGAGATAAAGTGACTTATTCAGTGTTGTGAAGCTAATTGTGGTAGAGCTAAGAAAAGGATAGTGATGCATTTGTTGTCAAGAATAACAAATATATTGGCTTTGCAGCTTCCAAAGCATAAATCAGTGGTAGTAACACTAAATGATTCCGATGATAGTGAATCTGATGGAGAGGCGTCCAAGTCAACTAATAGTGTTTTTGGTGGATTGGAATCTATGATTAAAGAAGCAAGACGAACTGCTGAGGTAATTAAGTGCAATAATGAAAGATGGAAAGATTTATTGACAATTACTAAAATTTGCTTATTTTTCCTAAAAACTAGACTTTGGAGGTTTAGATTTTTTAATATATGGAGTTAATGAAAATATTTTTTGTACTTGTATTATTGAGTTAATATAATGAAGTGTGTATAAATTTAGATAGATTTAACTATTTAAAAACCCCTTTTGTCTCCAGACTAATCCTTCTTTCAAAATAGTAAAATAGTGTGGATAATTGTCCTCTGTACTAAGGAAATGTATTGATTTGCAGTTGTGTTATATTACCAGAAAATAGTTTTACTGAAGTGTGTGATCTAAGTACAGCTTTTGTCCCTATTTGTAATAGCAGCATTTGTTTAGATATGAAATAGTTCAGTTATTTTTAAACCATAGGTCTTGACTGCTTAGTGGATTGTACAGTTAATTGGTGGTTAAAGGCCAGCATTTTTTTTTTTAAAGAAATAGAAAATAATGATGAAGATATTTATTTCTAAATATATAATGTGTACTGGATAATGTAAAATATAGATCTAAGTTGGGGTTGTGAAAGTTTTTGATATGGTTGACTTAAAATGTTTTCTAGCAAGCTTCAAAACCGAAAGTACCTCCAAAATCTGAAAAAGAGAATGATCCCATGCGAACACCTGAAGCTCTGCCTGAAGAAAAGAAGATTGAGTATCGATTGTTAAAGGAAGAGATTGCCAAGTAAGTAGCATTTTATGTAGTTTGCTTTAAAGGTGTGTGCTGTTTGCAACACTTAATCTGGATAGAGTCTGTTGGCATTGGGAAATGAAAATGATGCTTTTTTGCACAGAAGGGGGAGCCAGATGATTATCTGTAAACTTGAATGCAGTCAGTAATGCACTGAGATACAGACAGCCTAGAAATAGATAAATGCTGTTATAAGGAGAACTACACCATCAGTTTTGCATGCATATTGGTCATCATTGTTATTAGTGTTAGTCACTTAATATTTTTACATTATTTTATGAAAAAGAATATACCTTTAAAAAATAATTTCAGTGTTTCAGGGAATAATTTAACAACCTTTATTGATTATTTTAGTCGTGAGAAACAGCGTTTGATTAAATCAGATCAACTGAAGACAAGCTCATCATCCCCAGCAAACTCTGATGTAGAAATTGATGGGATTGGCAGGATAGCATTGGTTACTAAGCAGGTTACAGATGCAGAAGCAAAGCTTAAAAAACATAGGTAAGTCTCATTATCTGGTTATACTGCATGTATCAAAATGTTCTATATCAGAAGGATATATTTTTGTGCTGTGTGTCAGTAATAAGTACACTGTATGATTACTAATCCTTTCATACCTGGTAGACCTAGAGAGGCTATCATTTTGTGGAATTGTCCATTTACAGTACATAATGTAATAGTATTAATATTTAAACAAAAAAAATACCGAGACTTCAAAAGAGTTTTCTTTAGATTTATGTATGGCCTATTCATTGGTAAAATGAAACTCATTGTTTTGAAATTTTCTTTAAAACCTCTGGCATGTTCTTAGAAATACCTTTATTGGAAGCATATTTTTATTGTTAAAGGTAGACTTAATTGTTTGGAATAAGTCATTACTTAGTGTGTTCAGTAAGAGTCAAATATTGTGTTATTATAAAAACCATGGTAAGCAATAACCTTAAGACGTATCCAGAGTGTTATATGCAGTAACACTAAGACGTATTAAGGCTCATAGATGAAATACTGTGGTGACCATAAATCTTTAAGGAAATAGTATGGCATGTATATTTTAAAGGAAATTAAATTCATTTAGATTCTGTTTCTTTAATAACTTTCATAACAAATGAAAAGATTTTTAAAAATTCTTTCTATTCCCCATCCTCTTTATCACATACTTATCACATAGCCTCTGTCTTTATGATTCATTCTAGATGTCAGTTGTTGTGACTATTTGAAATATGGTATCTTTCTGGGAAAGATCCTTTTTTTTTTTTAGCATAATATTCAGTAATTGAAAAGATGGAAATCTGTATCCATAAATTTGTCTTTCTGTCCCGATTTATACTTCTTAAGTTCACACTTGTAAGTTAATTAAATGTGCTTATTTATGTTTAGTAGATGTTTATATGTGTGTTTATTAGGGACATTATAAATGAAACCAATGTGAGGAATTTCTGTCTTAAGTCCTGGTTTTTCAGGAGTTATTTAGGAGAAATTTACTGTTGATAGCTTTTCAGCTATAATTCACATTACTCAGACTTGTAAATTCTCTGGTGGGCCAGTGGTTAGAACTCTGTGCTTTCATTCCTGAGGGCCCAGGTTCAATATCTGCTGTGGATGTGGAACTAAGATCCCACAAACCAAATGATGGAACCAGGAAAAGAGTAACCCTTAATTGCTTTCATAAAATTTAGCAGTGTGTATCTGAATACTTTTGTGATTGATGAATATGAAAATATTTATTCTTTTAAATATTTACCTCTCTGTATCATGAACATAATTTTAAAAATGAGGTATTACTTTGTAAGTTTTTTATTTTGATGATGTTAGTCCACTAGTTTAGAAAAACATTAATAATTTTGTTATTTCCCAATTAGGATTCTCTTGATGAAAGATGAATCTGTTTTAAAGAATCTAGTACAGCAAGAAGCTAAGAAGAAAGAATCTGTTCGAAATGCTGAAACAAAAATTACAAAACTTACAGAGCAGCTTCAGGCAACAGAGAAAATTCTCAGTGTCAACAAAATGTTTTTGAAGAAGCTTCAGGAACAGGTAGTGTTCTTTTTTAATTCAAATATTGTAGTTTCATGTTTACTACACATTTTTATGGGCCAAATTTTTAATAAACCTATAAACCAAAGCCATCAAAATATATAAACTATATATTGTTCTTCATTGAGACATAATGTTAGCACATTTTAATTTTCAGTTGAATACCCTAAAGCTATTATGTTTAAGAAGGTATTGCCTCTCCTAAGATTTACATTTTCAGAATTACCCTTTATTTCAGATTCACAGAGTTCAACAACGCATTACAATTAAGAAAGCTTTGACTCTGAAGTATGGAGAAGAACTTGCTAGGGCAAAGGCAGTGGCTAGTAAAGAAATAGGAAAACATAAACTGGAACAAGATCGCCTTGGAGTAAGTTGTTGGTAGAAATATTTTATGTTTGAAAAGGAGAAGGTTTTAATAATTCTTTTGGAGGTAAGAGATGCATGAAAAATTCAAGGTTTTTCCCTGCATATTCAAAGAGAATAAGATTAAAGCTTTGTTTTTAAATGACATCCACACTTTTGGAAGCTTATTTTTTTATTTTTTGTTTTTTATACACCACAAATTAACTAGCAAATCTGTTGGAGGCTTTTGTTAAACTATTTTATTCTTGTTATTGACTTAGTTTTATAATGTTGGCATTGTTGGGATAGCACAATTATCTTAACAAAAATTGTTTATAAAATCATAGCAATATAAAATATTGATATCATTTTCCCCCCAGCCAAACAAAATGATGAGACTGGACAATTCTCCAATATCAAGTCCAAGAAGGCATTCAGCAGAACTAATTGCTATGGAAAAAAGACGGTTACAAAAGCTAGAATATGAATATGCCCTGAAAATTCAGAAACTGAAAGAAGCCAGGGCCCTAAAAGCAAAGGAACAACAAAATATTGCTCCACTTGTGGAAGAAGAACCTGAATTTTCTTTACCTCAACCCTCACTTCATGATCTGACTCAAGATAAATTAAGTCTGGACACTGAAGAAAATGATGTTGATGATGAGATTCTGTCTGGTTCAAACAGAGAAAGAAGAAGATCTTTCTTAGAATCCAATTCTTTTACTAAACCTAACCTTAAGCACACTGATACACCTAACAAAGAATGTATAAACAAACCTGCTAAGAATACAGTAGAAAAACCAGAACTTTTTCTAGGGTTAAAAATTGGTGAATTGCAGAAATTATATTCAAAAGCTGACAGCTTAAAACAACTGATTTTAAAAACCACCACGGGCATTTCAGACAAGGTTTTGCATGGTCAGGTAACCGAACATTTCATATTCTTTATGAAATCTAGAATTCACCCTAGCCTTAGTTGCCTTTTGAAATTGCTCTTTTCTTTTGCAGGAGATTTCTGTGGATGTGGATTTTGTGACAGCACAGAGTAAAACAGCAGAAGTGAAGCCGTGTCCGTTCAGACCCTACCGTAGCCCCCTGCTAGCTTTTAAGTCTTACAGGTATAGGAAAAAGATTCAGCAAGCTTGAGTTTCAGGATCGAGCCTTGTTCCTAATGATCTCTCAATTTTTCATGTTTGATGGCAGCGAAAAAAATTGACTCACAATCAGTCAAAAAACGAGCTCGTCATTTTAGGAGATGAAAAGATTTAGGTGCTTTGTTGTAGGACTTGAACCAAACAGGAAGTAAGAGTGAACTCACACTTGGGTTTCTTAATTCTTACCACATACTGATTTCCGGCTACTGATGGAATTGTGGAGAATTCTGAATTACTATCTGTTAAGGATTTTAGGAAAAGTAACTGAGAGAGATTCTTATGTGAATTTTTAATTTGCTTTTTAATTATACTGTTACTTTAAGGAATACATTAGCTAGCTTTCATAAAATTGATTTGACATTTTCGGATGATTAACTTTGGCAGGTTTTTTTTTTTTTTGAGACTGTTTAGAAGCTGTGTAACTGTTAAATTGGTATGATTTTATTAGAATCTGTGAAACTGTTAAATTGGTATGATTTAATAATAAAATTGCAAAACAGCTACCAGGTAGTATAGATTTTTTCTTTGTTTTTTTGGGTGGCTGGTAATGTAGAAGAAATACCAATGTTATATAGCATTTTATTATGTGGTTAAAAAAAAAACCACTACTTTAAAAACACTAGGATATTTTTGTTCTTTGTTTTCTATTTCAGGTATTTTATGTCCTGAGTGTAGAAGTAGTGTGTCCTTTTGATATTCTGGTTGTTTTCTAGAGTTAATTTTAGTATTAAGTAAGTAAATAAATAGTAAACTCAAAGTATAGACACTTTAATTGAGAAAGAAAAAAATGAAAAAATTTAAAATTTGCTGAGGACTATTTATGGAGCATCATAATGTGCCTCTTTTCTTAGATTTAGCCCATACTATCGAACCAAGGAAAAACTTCCCCTAAGCTCAGTATCATATAGTAATATGATCGAACCGGATCAGTGTTTCTGCCGTTTTGATTTAACGGGAACATGTAATGATGATGATTGTCAGTGGTGAGTAGTTTTTATTTGTGAATATTTTATAATTTAAAAACCAGTCTTGGTCATTTAGCTTTGATATATACATGATTATCTTTTCTGTGTTGTTATTTTATTTTAGGCAGCATACACAAGACTATACACTTAGCCGAAAACAGCTATTCCAGGACGTTCTGTCATATAATCTGTCTTTGATTGGTTGTTCAGAAGGAAGCACTGATGAAGAAATTGCTGCTGCAGCAGGTTTTAAAGACCTCTTGTTTCCCAAGTGAAAATTGAAATTAGGCAATTTAAATGTTTTATATTCAGTTGTTGATATCTTTAAATAGCTATAAAAATTCAGTACAGTTATCTGTGACACCTTATCTAGATCTGCTCTGTCCAGTACAGTAGTCACTAAAATAAAAATTCACTTTCTCAGTCACTCTAACCACATTTCAAATGCTTAGTAGCCACTCTTGAGCTTAGTCTCGTGATCAGTAGCTTACCAGTAAGACAGTGCAGATGTGGCACATTTCCATTATTGTAGGAAATTCTTCACAGAGCTCATCTAACTATTTCAGTTTAAAAAGAGTATGTTAACATGGTTGTTAGAACTTTTACTGATGATTTAAAAATAGTCTCTATATTTATTCCTTTTAGAAATAGAGGGGATTGGAAGTTGAGATGACTGTAGGTTCAAATTCTACAATGAAGTAAAAAAGAAGTTTATACAGTTGGACATTGTAGAAAGCGTAGATTACTGCCAGACATTGTGTGTAAATGTTGTTAAGCATTTCCCCAGATTTAGTGCCAAATAAGTCTTGGAAGTAAGGAAATTGATATTTGTTAAATTCAGTAGAATCACAATTCTTAGTGATTGTAACAAAACAATCTGTTTAATCATTCCTAATTAAGGACCTTAATTTTCACTTGTTTAGTTTGCTTACTTTTTTTTCAATCCAAATTGGGGTGTGTGATATGGTAGGGTTTGCTGTATTAGTTGATATAATGAAACCTTGCCCTTTAGAAGCCATAGATGTTTTTGACTAGTACCTTTAATTTTTAAACTATTCTTTTCTTCATACTCTTTAATTAGTCTCATCTCCGCAATCTGTGTTTTTTATACTTCTTATGACGATAACATTGCTCTAATTTCAGAAAAATATGTTGAGAAACTTTTTGGAGTAAACAAAGATCGAATGTCAATGGACCAGATGGCTGTTCTCCTTGTGAGCAATATCAATGAAAGTAAAGGCCATAGTGAGTATATATATCTTTTTCTCACACAAAAGGACCTTACAGTTTATGAGAACAAATTTTTGGCATTATATAAAAAATATATTTATTGTTTCTGAGTAACATGATGGAATAAGTTTAGCTCTTTTTGAGCACTGTTTTCATTTTTCAGAACTGTAAAAAACTAGTTGTGTTAACTTATAGTCTTCTCCTATCTACTTTAGCACCTCCGTTTACAACCTACAAAGATAAAAGAAAGTGGAAGCCAAAGTTTTGGAGAAAACCTATTTCAGAGAACAATTTCAGTAGTGATGAGGAACAGTCTACAGGACCAATTAAGTATGGTAAGAAGTAATTTAAGATCCAGAATCATTAAATTGTGGTGTCATTTCTTTGTCTAACACTTTGGTAATCTTTTGATAAAATCTGTGGATGCATCCTCAATTGTTCAGTTGTGTCTGGCTTTTTGTGACCCCATGAACTATAGCCTGCCAGGCTCTTCTGTCCATGGAATTCTCCAGGCAAGAATACTGGAGTGGGATGCCATTTCCTCCTCCAGGGCATCTTTCTGACTCGTATTGAACCTGTGTTTTCTGCATCTCCTGCATTGGCAGGCGGGTTCTTTACCACTAGCTCCACCTGGGAAACCCCTTGGTATAATCTACTAGCCTTTAAAAATTTTTCATTTTTAAAAAGCAGTGATGCTGCTTAGTGTTTAAGGCAATTAATTCTTCCTTATACAAGACTACCCCTTATATTGCAGGAATGTTGTTCCATGACCCATGTTCAGTAAATGCAAGGATCACCCTTTGGTAAATGTGAAGGCTTTGAATATTGCTAAACCTACTTGAGTGGGGAGACTGCTCCCATTTGAGAACTACTGCCTGGCCTGTGTCCTTCTTGAGAACAGGCATCTTATTTTGTTTAATCTTTGAGTCTGTGTTTTCTGACATACAGTAGGCTCACAGGATGAATTAGCTAAATGAGTGAACAAAGTATTGTATGAATGAGTGCTTTACTGTTAAGCACATCTTGCATTATAATCTCAGATTTTCATAATTATGTACTATTTGTAGATTAGAAGATGTGCTCCTTAGATCTGTGGATTAGAGAAATTGTGAGGCTAACTTACTTTTCCTTATAGCCTTCCAGCCAGAGAACCGAATAAATGTTCCAGCTCTGGATACAGTTGTCACTCCGGATGATGTCAGATACTTTACAAATGAGACTGATGACATTGCTAATTTAGAAGCAAGTGTGCTAGAAAATCCTTCTCATGTACAACTTTGGCTCAAGCTTGCATACAAGTACTTGAACCAAAATGAGGGGTAGGTCTCCTTCTAATCTTTGTGTAAACTGTTGCACTTTTATATTTTTACGTTTGAGGTTTATTTCATTTCTGGTAATCAGGTTTCCCTCCTAGTATCAGTGGAGCCTTTGTTTTTTGACAAAGCGAAAAGTACTTAATTGTGTAAAAGCTGTTAGAAAAAGTTTAAGATTAATTACATCTTGAGTTATGTGCATGGCTCAGTGTATGGATAATAATTTAGCTACAATCTTTAACTTAAGTAGGCTACTTCAAAGTAGTATCAGTTAAAACAGTAAATTCTGAGCAGTCCAAGAATTAATCATTGCATCTTTTAATAAGTCAGGTAGTTGCAGTCTCTTAATAAAATTTTGATAAAGTCACAGTATAACAGGTTAAATTTTATGTTAATTATCATTTAGAGATTTAAAGGTTGTCTAAGAACCTCTAAATTCTGGTGGACTCACTTTCTGTGTCAGTGTTACATTATGTATATTCATATAAGATAAATATTAATTTATCTCAAAAGTGACAACTCCTATTACATAATTATGTTTTCTGACTCCTACTTATTGATAGGGTTGCAGAAATAATCTTTTATGACCAAGAGTAATATTTATTGCTATAATTTTGGAATTATAATAGGTTTTTTTTTTTAAAAGGCTGCTTTATCTAAAAACTTTTTTTAAGGTAGCACTACAAAATGCTAGTACATCACAGATACCTGAGTATGGTGCTTTTTAACTTGCTTTGTGTGTCATTTTCATGTTAATGGGATAAGTTAAAGTGTTTTCTCTTCTGACTCATTTACTGAATGAAGGCCCCAAAACTGTACATTATTTTATGAATAGGATCATGAGAGACAATTTTCTTCTCCAAGAGACAGCAAGCCCTTGACTGTTGAAAAGAACTATTATATTGAAAGCCTTGATTATTTTGTGCTGGTAGTAGCTGGCCTTGATAATTGTTTCCCATTCCCAGACCACTGTAAACCATGAGATATTGCTGAATACAGACAGAAAGCTCATTTGAAGCTGATGATCTAGTAGTTTTACAGCACTGTATTTTTATCTGGTAAATGCACATTGAACATGCACTTAAGGAATTGTTGGCTTTATGGGAAAATTAGGACATTTTTGGACAAATGTGATAGAAAATTTTAATCTACTTCTCTTTATCATAGGTAATTCTAGCTTCTTGGTAGGTTCTACTAGAAAATGGAATTTAAAAGTTCACTTATCAGACTAGAGTGATTTAAAAAGTATTTTCAGGCATTAAAAATGATGCTCCTCCTTTTCTTTCAAATTTGTAGGCTGTGTTCAGAGTCCTTGGATTCTGCTTTAAATGTTCTGGCTCGAGCTTTGGAAAACAACAAAGACAATCCAGAAATTTGGTGCCATTATCTTAGATTGTTCTCAAAAAGAGGAACCAAGGAGGAGGTGCAGGAAATGTGTGAAACAGCTGTTGAATATGCGCCTGATTATCAAAGTTTTTGGACTGTGAGTAGAAGCAGTGAAGTTGTATATGTGTGTGCATTATCAAATAATTCTTCAGGCCATCTTAAATATTGATGTATAACTTCATAGATTATATGTTTTGTCTGCATACAGATATAATAATAAGCTTACTTTCACTGTCCAGTAACCTTAAAACCACTTCTCTGGGTCCAGATTAATTTAAAAAA
Source organism: Oreotragus oreotragus (assembly GCA_006410675.1). Taxonomy (NCBI): domain Eukaryota; kingdom Metazoa; phylum Chordata; class Mammalia; order Artiodactyla; family Bovidae; genus Oreotragus; species Oreotragus oreotragus. The sequence continues at coordinate 124,735 of SJYX01006324.1, read as the reverse complement.
GAAGACAGTATTTACTGAAGAGGTGTTTTTATGTTGTTGTTGACTTTATTGGTAATGAAAAAAGATAAACATTTTAAAGCATTTCACACAACCTATTCATAAGCAATTTTATTTTGGACAGATTAAGTGAATTTTTGCTAAGTATCTGAAAATAATTTTTAAAAAACTTTTTATGCTTATGTAACATTTTCATGAAGGCCAGAAAACATTTTGGTCTTTTTATTATGTTCTCATTACTTATGAAAATAATCTGTAAATCATACTAATATTGAACCTTGCCAAACTAAAAAGATTTAGTGACAAAGTTTTTCCTTATTCTCTGAGAAAATGGGATATTGCCTACCTATGCTTAAAATTATAATTAATCCACTTGTAAATATTCATTGATACGTGAAGTTTTACTAGCTGAACTCAGGAATTATTAGACTCAGATAAGCTTTCATATAAGCCTATGGCTGTCAGATCTGTTATTTACTTGCTAACTGGAGTTCAGAACAGACAGACTTGGATGACATGACACCCTTAGTGAATGAACACACCACTTTCTTATTCCCCCAACTCACTGAATGGATTCAGACAGTGAGAAATGCTTGAATTTAATCTGAAGCTTTATATCAAAATTAATGCTGTTGATCAACTCAAGTTACAGTGTGTAATGTTTTTCCTGAAGTTGTTTGGTCTTTAAAGGACTTCCTAATTCTTGCAGTTATTTTGTTACATATTTCTTATATGAATGTTATTCTCAAAATTTTTATACAGTCACACACCTGAGCAGTGCAAATTGTATGTGGTCATAAACACATGAGCTTTTTAAGATCCATTGTGGTCTTGCTGCCATCTGTCTATTGATTTCAATCAAAGGTGAAATGGCTTCAATGATAATTCTAACTGTATATCTCTGTTGTTTTAGTTGTCATTGTTGATTCTGCTATCCAGCTTAGTACTGGAAGATGGGTTTATACATATTTGTAATTATCTTTTTTGTAGAAAATGAATTTTTAATATGACAATTTCTTAGTGAAATGTGAAAAATCTGGAGTATTAGATATTCTTGTGAGGTAGGACTAATCATATGAAATCCCTTTGGACAGTTTCTGCACCTGGAAAGCACCTTTGAAGAAAAAGATTACGTATGTGAGAGAATGGTGGAGTTTCTCATGGGAGCAGCCAAGAGGGAAGCATCAGATACTCTGTCCTTTCAACTTTTAGAGGCTCTTTTGTTTAGAGTTCAGCTGCACATATTTACTGGAAGATGCCAAAGTGCACTTGCAATTTTACAGGTAAGCATTTATTAAGCATTTAATGACATTCTAAATCTTTGCCACTTTTTAGTAAGTTGTGTGAATCAAGTTTGTGACTGTTTCCTCCTTTGCTTATTTAGTAGGGATAATATCTTTAGAACATTCTTTAAAATATTTATGAGGTTTAAATGAAAATAATACTTGTTGAGTACCCACCAGAATAAACTTCAATATTCTGAGGATTCGCACCAGTAAGGGGATTAGTCTGTAGTGAAAACCTTCCATATGGGTGTGGTGGGGGTTTTTTTGTGTCATTTTTATTCTTATTAGATTTTGAATATTAAGATGCTTTAAATATAAAGATAAATTTAACCTTTTCATTAATTATGTCATAAACCTTAGTATAGTGAAAGTTATGCTAATCTGTTACTGATCTCTCAAAAGAGTTTTTTTATTTAAAAAATTGGTGACTATCAAAAATTGGACTTAGCTGTTTAAGAATCATTCCAAAGAAATAAAACACTTCTAATCTTCTTTGCCTTTGCAGTTGAATCTTATTAGGAATATTTTTAAAAACACCTTCAGATTATTTTTCCATTTTACCTAGAATGCATTGAAATTGGCTAATGATGGAATAGTAGCTGAATACCTTAAAACAAGTGATCGATGTTTGGCATGGCTGGCCTATATACATCTTATTGAATTCAACATTCTTCCTTCAAAATTTTATGATCCATCTAATGCCAATCCTTCAAGAATTGTTAACATAGAACCATTTGTAATGCCATGGCAAGCAGTTCAAGATGTAAAGACTAATCCTGACATGTTGTTTGCAGTATTTGAAGGTAAGTATAAACGTTTATAAATTATTTAGAACATCAGCTTATTGCCTATTATGATTCTTCATAATAAAGTGAAACAGATTTATGTATTGCAAATTGTAGTTTTATTTATTTTTTAAAAAGATTTACTTACCTCTGTTTTTGGCTGTGGTGGGTCTTTGTTGCTGTACACAGGCTTTTCCCTAGTTGCAGTGAGTGGGGGCTCCTCTTTCTTGAGGTGTGCGGGCTTCAGTAGTTGTGGCACATAGGCTTAGTTGCTTCTGCTGCATGTGGCATCTTCCTGAACCAGGGACCAAACTGGTGTCCTTGCATTGCAAGGCAGATTCTTAACCACTGGACTGCCAGCGAAGCACCTGTAGTTTTATTATATTATATAAATGCTTTAAAGGTTAAATCAGAGAAGGTGAGCATGGTCATGGGTGAAAACCAGGAACTGTACTACATTACATAGGTTTTCTGATTATGGCAAAGGGTTTCAGCTAAGCATGTAAATAATACAGCATGTTTACATAGGTTTAATGAGTTGATTGAGTCACAGAACCAGGTAAATTTTGTAAAGCAGTCTATCAATGTGAAAGTTAAAAGATAATACCTTATTTTTTCAAGTAGTTAGTATTTTCTCCCTCAGTCAGTTGAGTTTGATTCCTCTCTTTACTAACCAAGGTATCTGCTTTGAAATAATAAGATATAAAGTCTGTTCCCTTCTAATAAGAAGTATATAGCCTAGTCAGAAAATAAAATCTATACATAAAACATCAATCAACATAAGAGAAGTATAACTGTCTCAGCATATAGTCTAAATTCTGTGCTTAGAGAAAAGGCTGGGATCTGTGATTTAGAGAATTACATGGTGCAGGCCATAAACCTAAAGGGAAGAGGTTACTGCAGGTTGGAACGATCAAGTATGTCTTCATAGAACAGTTAGGACTTGGAGCTGCACTTTGAAGCTGGATTATGATGTAACTGATATAGTGAACCTCATTCTCGAAGCTGGGACTCTGTTTTACTTCTGTTTCTCAAGGGCCTGTAATGTCTGGCAGCATACTGAGTGCTTAGTAAATGTTCATTGACTAAACTAGGGAAGAAAAAAGTAAAAGAAGGACATTACTATTAGGGGAAGTAAGTAAACAAAAAACAACAAGTAGGTAAGAATTGGTGCAATGTATTTAAAGAGAAATTAGAAGTCGGAAGAGTCCTTGTCAAAATGAGTTGTGATGTTTAGTTGCTAAGTTGTGTCTGACTCTTTTGCAATCCCATGGACTTCAGCCTGCCAGGGTCCCTCTGTGCATGGTATTTCCCAGGCAAGAATACTGGAGTGGCTTGCCATTTCCTTCTCCAATCAAAGGGAGACTTTTGTGATAAAGAATAGTAGAAATTAAACTAGGTACATGGAATGATACTAGGTTTTCAAGAAGTTTGTGTGGTAGGTTTGATGGCAATAGAGAATCTTTAAGAAAGAAAGAATATGCTGGAGAGAAATTATACCAAAGGTAAAGAAAACCAACCAGAAGCCAATTGCCATAATTGAGGCATTAAAGAAAGTAACCTGGGAAAGAGTATTTATTGGCGATATCTAAGAGACAGATTAAATATCAGGGAAGAAGAGAAAAAATAGTCAAAGATGATTTCAAGGTTTGGAGACCATGAAAAGGAAAATATGCTAATAGAAAACTGGTGAATTGGAAAGACTGCCAGTAAGAGTGTGAATGATAATTGGTGTGACTGATAGTTGGTCACCCAAGTAGAAATGCTTGTTGCTAGAAGGAGACAAGGAAGTATACCTTAAATGGACAGTTAATGGAGAGAAGTGGATTTGAAAGTTATCAACATAGAAATTATTGTATTAGTATTTTGCAATTTTTAATGTGTTCCCACAGTAAGTTATTCAATAGTTGAATGAGACCAAGAAAAAATACAATCTCTTAGAAGCAGAAGCAAGCAGAAATTAAGAAGAACATTATCATATGCTAATGTAAAGATAGATTTGTTTAGATAGGATACTTACAAGCTAACTTCACAGGTGCTATTTCAGAGTGGCTTTCACTTAGCAAATCTTGGGTAGTTTAGCTTAGCAAATCTGCTAAGTTTCACCTAGCAAATCTGAGAAGTCATATCACTATTAGGCGGGAAGGAATGGTGACAGTGGTGCAGAGTGAAACAATGGAGGACTGTCCTCTAAGAAGCAGATCAAGAAAAGGACTCTTTATAAAGGGAAAAGTGTTGTGAAAGAGTAAAGAAGAATTGTATAAATCTTAACTGTGTTGAATTGGCTCATAGTGCTTTTCAGGTCTACTGTATCCTTCTATTTGCCTTTATATTCATTCTATTATTAATTTTTGAGAGTTTGATGTTGAAGCTCCTACTAAAAATCTTAATAACTTAAAAAATTATAGTATATAGAACTATATGTAACTCTGTTCTGTAGTTTCCAGTTGTCCTGTAAATGTGTTACCATACTTTCATAATTTACAAAAAGAAAAGAAGTTTCAAAAAAAAGATAGGGAAAGTGTTAACCATGACAGAGAACTGGGGGAAAAAAAAAATCAAGTTTAGGGGGATATATTTAAATGACTGTAGATTAGCAGAGCAAGGCCTCTTGAAGCAGGTGAGAGAAAGATGAAAAGATAATTGATTCTTTAATTTTCATGATATAAATTTTTTGGAATCTAGTATAAATGCAAAGATATATATTTAGATGCAAGAGCTAATAATGGACGTTTTATTCTTAACAGGAAAGTGAGGATAAGAGATCAGTTTTAGGAGTTTGGAGATAATCTGAAATATCTCTTTTAGGTGAAAGCCTTGAGCTTAATAAAGGTGAATAAGATAGGTCAAACAAAAGAAGAAAAATTCATTTTGTATTTGATTCATGTTTTTGGGTAGATGCGGTGAAAGCTTGCACAGATGAGAGCCTTACTGTTGAGGAAAGAGTAGAGACCTGTGTCCCACTTTACACAAACATGATTGTTCTGCACCAGCTTCTTGAGAGGTAAAACTTAATTGACAAGCAGTTAGCCTCATATTAAAAATCAGTTTTTCTCGTGTTAAGATGTGTGTTTTTCTTGTGAAGGTATGAGGCTGCAGTGGAGCTTTGTAAATGTTTATTGGAATCATGTCCCATGAACTGCCAGTTGTTGGAATCCCTTGCTGCTTTATATTTGAAAATGAATCAGCATGACAAAGCCAGGGCAGTGTGGCTTACTGCATTTGAAAAAAATCCTCAGAATGCAGAAGTTTTTTATCATACATGCAAATTCTTCATCTTACAGGTAAAAAAAAGAAAAGAAAAAAATTCTCTGTTTTTCATAATTCTTAAATATGATGTTTTTGTTTCACATTCATTTGTCCTTTAAGATGTTTCAGGCATCAGGCTCTCCAGGACGTTTTACTGATTGTCTGCCCTTTGCAAATTGTATTAGGTATTCCTTCTCTTTCTCCCAGAATACTCCATCCATAGTTCAGCCATTGTATCACATTGTGAATTTGCTTATGGCTACTTTATATTCTATACTAAGAATTCCTAGAGGGAAAAGAGCTCCCCTGCTCCTCACCTAGCACAGAGCCAAACATGTAATAGAGCTTAGTGGCTAATTGGTGAAATTGGTGAATGAAATTTGCTGGTGGTATATTGGATGTTAAACTGTTGATTGGTTAGTTCGGTTTGAAGATCAAAATACAAAAGTCATCTCTACCTCCACCTACTCAAAAAACCTAATCTACTCATTAATTTGGGGGTGATGTTNAACATGTAATAGAGCTTAGTGGCTAACTGGTGAAATTGGTGAATGAAATTTGCTTGTGGTATATTGGATGTTAAGCTGTTTATTGGTTAGTTCAGTTTGAAGATCAAAATACAAAAGTCATCTCTGCCTCCACCTACTCAAAAAACCTAATCTCATTATTTTGGGGGTGATGTTGATGGTGGGGCTTTTCCTCCCTTGAAAGATTTTAATTAGACATTGTAAGCCTAATGTATATCTCTCCTCCCTCTTTTAAAAATAGAATCGAGGAGATAATCTTCTTCCATTTTTGCGGAAGTTTATTGCATCCTTCTTTAAACCTGGTTTTGAGAAGTATAGTAACTTGGATCTGTTTCGGTAAGTTTGTAGATGACTGAGAAATGGTGTAGCTTAGTGGAAAGACTACCAGTTTTTGGTGGATTGATTATATTTTAGGTTAGATTTTTTTTTTTTTTTAAAAGATACTTGAATACCCTCTTATAGATCTGTTATAAGAGCAATAAAATTTAGTAAAAATGGACACAAAATGTAAAATGCTATATACTCTGTATTAAGAACACTTATAAAGGAAGTTTTGTATTAACACTATGGTGATCCATTCTGCTTTTAATTATTGTCATTGTTAACTTTAGCACTTAATACTATATCAACAAACTATCCTGAGATAATCTCAGTGATTTATGGAAAAATAAATTTCAAATTATTGGATTGGTGACTTAAAGTGAATCTAAATAATATGCCTTTTTGAAAAAAAAATTCTGAAGAGGACTGCTTCAACTTCTGAAAGGTTGTTGAGTTAGAACCTTTAGCGAATTTTCTTTTCAGCCATCACTCTCTCAGTAGCTTATCGAGAATTCTGTATTTACTGCCTTTATTTGCTTCCCGGTGAGTTCTTGTTCTAACAACAATAAGAGGCCACAGCACATCATAAGGAGTGGGTTTTTTGGAGGCTTTTAAAAAGTTCTCTTTTATTCTTCCTCCTTATCTCTCAGTAGGGATCAGCAGACTTTTTTTTTTAAGGGCCAGATACTAAATATTTTAGACTTGCAAGCCATATGGCCTGTCACTACTAGTCAGCCTTGCTTTTATAACAGGAAAGCAGCCGTAGACAGTATATAAATGAATGGCCATCGCTGTGTTCCAATCGTTTGCTGAGCCTAAGTGAAATAGCATTGAAAGGAAAATATTATGATACAGCTTTATTATTTTATGTTAGGAAGAGCTGGGAAGGAAGGTCTAAGCTGAATGTCTCCTAGAAAGGATTCTTATAGAAACTACTGAGCAGAGGCAAAGTCTTGGATTTATATGTGCAAGTCTGATGCCTGCATGCAGTTTTCTTAGGCACCCCTCCCTGCATCCTACTCCTCAGTATCGTAATGTTATATAAAAACACATTTTCAAAAATAACCCACATTTTGTTAAGTCGGTGGTTTATCTACTGTAGATTTTGAAATTTGACAAAAAAAACTTTGGGATCACTATTCTTTACCAGACTTGACTCTTCTCCCTCCTCTATGGTTGCCAGTTTATTGACATGGTGACTTTAGTGCTCTTCCTAAAGGTCTTTCTGCTTTGCTATACCTAGATTAACATCTTACAGTTAATTACAAAAGAATAATTTGAAAGGCTAATTAAAGATGAGAAATTTAGAGATTGTTCGGCTTCCCCATGCTGACTTTCTCCCTATTGGAGTTAGATTGCTTTAACATCTCAGAGCACAGGTTAAATTCAAGGCTGAACAAGACTTTTTAAAACTTGACAATTCTGATTTTCCTTTTGGCATGAAGGTAATTATTTTAGCTTTGAAGAAAATGCTGCCAGTTTGTGCCATGGTCAAAAATGTTGGGATCTTCTTGATGTCAGCCTAATAAAGCAGAATTTTATTCTGGGTCAATAAAAATTTGAAAGTGGGCTACCTCCAGATAATCTTCTCATTGTTTACTAAATCATTTTGCTTAATTAATTTGTTACTGTGAAGGCATAATTCACAGTTCACCAAGAATTATGAGGAAAAAATATCCTGTGCTTAGTTTATATAGACAGTTTGAAGTCCTTCTTTACAGAGTGCATTTCTGTTAACTGAGGAAATCGTTTTTCAGTCAAATATTAAGAGAATGGCAGTAAGTTACAGAGTGTTCAGCATTGCCATACTTATTGCTGCTGCTAAGTCATGTCAGTTGTGTCTGACTCTGTGTGACCCCATAGATGGCAGCCCACCAGGCTCCCCCGTCCCTGGGATTCTCCAGGCAAGAACACTGGAGTGGGTTGTCATTTCCTTCTCCAATGCATGAAAGTGAAAAGTGAAAGTGAAGTTGCTCAGTCGTGTCCTACCCTCAGTGATCCCATGGACTGCAGCCTACTGGGCTCCTCCATCCATGGGATTTTCCAGGCAAGAGTACTGGAGTGGGGTGCCATTGCCTTCTCCAGCCATACTTACTAGTATTGATAAAAAAAATTTTTTTGGCCACACCGCTCGGTATGCGGGAACTTAGTCCTGAACCAGGGATTGAACCCAGGCGCCCTCTGCACTGGAAGCTCAGAGTCTTAACCACTGAACCACCAGGGTAGTCCCTGATACAAATATTTTTAATTATTATAAAAGAGCCAAAGCTTATTAATAGTTGTCAGTGCTCTTAATAGGTTCAAAATATTTTTATTTCATGAGTAGAAATTGTAAAGTACTTAGAACTGTAATATTAGAATTAGAGTCTCATTTCTCTTTCTGTGTAACATTTAGTATAAAGTTTATGCTATAAAATTTTGCATGTCAAATTTAGTATAAAAACAGAGCCAGAAGCAGTAATTTTTATGTGTTTCAAATCAATTTGAAGATTAGTAGATAACTATAAAAATTAACTTGGGGGTTTCATTCACCTTACTGAAGCTAGTAAGGATAATCTTACGTAGATGAGAGTTGAAGTTATCTTCTCTTACTTACCTCAGTTTTGAGGAAAGCTGATACTCTTAGAAGTTAAGTGATTAGCTCATGGTGATACAGCCAGTTATGGCCAAGCTGGAATGATAGCTTCTAGATTTACCATTTCTTCCCTGTCTTATGCCTCTCCACTCAATCTTCCCCACCCCAGACCCCATACAGCCTCTCTAATACATTAAAACATAGTCCCTTGAAATAATTTTTTAAATCCAGTTGGTTGTCCTTTTTGAAATCAGTGTATTTCCTTTAAAAACATTGTTCCTGAAGATGCTGGTAGTGTTATACACACAGATTCAAATATATTGGGGGAAATCTGAATTAGCAAAGTCAAAAAGATAGTTTTTAGTATCCTTTAGTATTGTGGCTTTTTAAGAGCAGACTTTATTTTTCAGTATTTCTCAGTCTTATTTGATCATAGACCTCTTTTTGACAAATATCTTATGGGCCAATATGTTATAGTATACACTTTGATATGCCTAAAATTAAGTATAGTGGTATTTGTCTGTATATATGTTATTTGAGGGAGAAACCGTTTTCAGATACCAAGTTTTGTAACTCGAACATTTTTTTCTTTACAAGAATGTACAGATTTTGTGGGTAGTCTCATTTGTTCTCTGTTTATAATTAGATTTCATTAAATGATTATGGTGGTTTGTTTAATTTGAGCTAAAGATTTTTAAAAATTTGTTTTAGAAGAGTTATTTACGTAGGTGGTGGTGGTGGTTTAATCACTGAGTCATGTTCAACTCTTATGATCCCATGGACTGTAGCCCACCAGACTCCTCTGTCCATGGGATTTCCCAGGCAAGAATACTGGACCGGGTTGCCATTTCCTTCTCCAGAGAGGTTCTTCCTGACCCAGGAGTTGAACTTGGGTCTCCTGCGTTGCAGGGAGATTCTTTACCGACTGAGCTACAGGAGAATCCCATTTAAGTAGGTAGAAGATAATAAATATATGATGCTAGAGATGTGACCAAAATTATACGGTATACACCCTAAAATAAAGTCTCATTACCTTATAAAAATATTTCAAGGAAATTTTAGTTGAAACTGAGGACTTTTAAAAAAGTATTAATAATCCACATATACATAGGCATAATTTTAAACAGTATGATTTTTTCCCCTCAGGTATCTCCTGAATATCCCAGGACCACTTGACATTCCAGCCTGTTTATGTAAAGGAAATTTTGATGATGAAATGTTTAACCACCAAGTTCCTTATTTATGGCTGATATACTGGTGAGACATCTACTGTGAAGAGAAATGTTGCATATGAGGCTTGCACTTGTTATTTACTACTGAATTACACTATATTAAAATTAACATGTTGTTAAAATCATTGAAGCAGAATTGAAGGGATGCTAAGGTTTATTCATTATTAAAGAAGATCAAAAGAAGGATTCCATTGTAATAATATCTGTAGTGTTTATACTTTGTCATTCCTTTATCTAATTGAATTGAGCTGTAGACATACAATGTTTTCCTTCATTTTTTAAACAGCCTTTGTCATCCTCTTCAATCAAGTATTAAAGAGACAGTGGAGGCATATGAGGCAGCATTAGGGGTGGCCATGAGATCTGATATAGTGCAGAAGATTTGGATGGAGTAAGTTTAGTTCCTCTTAATAAGAATGGGATTTGAAATAAGGGAAATTGGTTGGGTTTCTTCTTAGAGAATTACTGGCTTAATTATTCTAAATTACAATATTTTTCTTTTGGCAGTTATCTTGTCTTTGCCAATAATAGAGCTGCTGGATCCAGAAACAAAGTCCAAGAATTCAAATTTTTTACTGATTTAGTGAATAGATGTTTGGTTACAGTCCCTGCCCGATACCCCATTCCTTTTAGCAGTGCTGATTACTGGTCCAACTATGAATTTCATAATAGGGTAAGAGCTTAAAACTTTTTTTCTTTAGATATTTGTACAAAAGAAGGGGACTTAAATGATAGCAAAACTCCTGTTTAATATCAGGAGAGCTTTTCTTAGGACCACTTTGCTAGCATTTACTATTATTCTTGACCTTGTTTTCTATTTATGTCTTCAAAGTCTCAAAACAGAGCCCTTTAAAGTTCAGTTAAGATAAATGTGCATATTAATTATGTTCTACTTAAGCAAATTTAACATTGAAGCACAAGGGAAGCAATATTAAGGTTTAATACATATTAAAAAGAGAGATGAAAAGAAGTAACTGTAATAATATCAGTAATATTTTTCTTGAATAACTGGAAATTTTACTGAATGAAAAATTCTGTAACTTTAAAATGAATAATAATGTCCTTACGTGTTGTAGCTGCCCTTTGTATCAATATTTTGTCAAGCAAATATAGGCATACATGGGACATAAGCTAGCTGAAATCAGATGACGTTTGGAATTTTTAAAGTAGAATCTGAATATTGATATATTTATAAGGTCATTATCTTACAGGCAGTGAAGGAAAGTGTTCTTTTAAAATTGTTTTATTTTCAGAGACCCTATTATTCAGTGCAGTGTAAGCTAAAAGCTCCTGCCTAAAGCTCAGTGTAGACTAAAACATCTCTGTGTTTTATTTTTTTGGTGGGTTGGTTTTGTTGCTAATCAGGATAACCAATTACTATGCTTTGTACTTCTGTGCCATTCTTTATCCCAGGATCTCAAACCACTTTATGGACATTAAGTCATTTATACACGGGCATTCCATGAGCAAGATGTGGCAGGTATTATTAGCCCTATGACTTGCCCAGCTATACAGCAAGTAAAGGTAGACTCAGGAATGAAAACCCAGACCCCTGGCTGCTTGTCAGTGTTCTCAGTCCATGGCTGTCATCACTGGATCATATTTCCTAATTCATACTTGGAAAGTCACTAATACAGTTAATGATAGGAACTACAACTCACAGCATCATACATTACTATAATTTATACATTCATGTCTTAAAGACCATTTTAGTTTTCTCATTAATACACATAGGTAATTGGATTTCACATTTTGTTGCGTTCCTTTCCCCCCTCAACCTTTACAGGTTATTTTCTTTTATTTGAGCTGTGTTCCAAAGACCCAGCATTCCAAAACCCTGGAACGGTTTTGCTCAATTATGCCAACTAATTCTGGACTTGCACTGAGGTAAGGAAAAATAAAATTCTCAGTTCAGTTGTATTGGCTCTTCATATAAAATGATTATTGAAAACTTACTAAGAATTGTCTGTTCTTTCACTCTTCTCCCTCCTCTATGGTTGCCAGTTTATTGACATGGTGACTTTAGTGCTCTTCCTAAAGGTCTTTCTGCTTTGCTATACCTAGATTAACATCTTACAGTTAATTACAAAAGAATAATTTGAAAGGCTAATTAAAGATGAGAAATTTAGAGATTGTTCGGCTTCCCCATGCTGACTTTCTCCCTATTGGAGTTAGATTGCTTTAACATCTCAGAGCACAGGTTAAATTCAAGGCTGAACAAGACTTTTTAAAACTTGACAATTCTGATTTTCCTTTTGGCATGAAGGTAATTATTTTAGCTTTGAAGAAAATGCTGCCAGTTTGTGCCATGGTCAAAAATGTTGGGATCTTCTTGATGTCAGCCTAATAAAGCAGAATTTTATTCTGGGTCAATAAAAATTTGAAAGTGGGCTACCTCCAGATAATCTTCTCATTGTTTACTAAATCATTTTGCTTAATTAATTTGTTACTGTGAAGGCATAATTCACAGTTCACCAAGAATTATGAGGAAAAAATATCCTGTGCTTAGTTTATATAGACAGTTTGAAGTCCTTCTTTACAGAGTGCATTTCTGTTAACTGAGGAAATCGTTTTTCAGTCAAATATTAAGAGAATGGCAGTAAGTTACAGAGTGTTCAGCATTGCCATACTTATTGCTGCTGCTAAGTCATGTCAGTTGTGTCTGACTCTGTGTGACCCCATAGATGGCAGCCCACCAGGCTCCCCCGTCCCTGGGATTCTCCAGGCAAGAACACTGGAGTGGGTTGTCATTTCCTTCTCCAATGCATGAAAGTGAAAAGTGAAAGTGAAGTTGCTCAGTCGTGTCCTACCCTCAGTGATCCCATGGACTGCAGCCTACTGGGCTCCTCCATCCATGGGATTTTCCAGGCAAGAGTACTGGAGTGGGGTGCCATTGCCTTCTCCAGCCATACTTACTAGTATTGATAAAACAAATTTTTTTGGCCACACCGCTCGGTATGCGGGAACTTAGTCCTGAACCAGGGATTGAACCCAGGCGCCCTCTGCACTGGAAGCTCAGAGTCTTAACCACTGAACCACCAGGGTAGTCCCTGATACAAATATTTTTAATTATTATAAAAGAGCCAAAGCTTATTAATAGTTGTCAGTGCTCTTAATAGGTTCAAAATATTTTTATTTCATGAGTAGAAATTGTAAAGTACTTAGAACTGTAATATTAGAATTAGAGTCTCATTTCTCTTTCTGTGTAACATTTAGTATAAAGTTTATGCTATAAAATTTTGCATGTCAAATTTAGTATAAAAACAGAGCCAGAAGCAGTAATTTTTATGTGTTTCAAATCAATTTGAAGATTAGTAGATAACTATAAAAATTAACTTGGGGGTTTCATTCACCTTACTGAAGCTAGTAAGGATAATCTTACGTAGATGAGAGTTGAAGTTATCTTCTCTTACTTACCTCAGTTTTGAGGAAAGCTGATACTCTTAGAAGTTAAGTGATTAGCTCATGGTGATACAGCCAGTTATGGCCAAGCTGGAATGATAGCTTCTAGATTTACCATTTCTTCCCTGTCTTATGCCTCTCCACTCAATCTTCCCCACCCCAGACCCCATACAGCCTCTCTAATACATTAAAACATAGTCCCTTGAAATAATTTTTTAAATCCAGTTGGTTGTCCTTTTTGAAATCAGTGTATTTCCTTTAAAAACATTGTTCCTGAAGATGCTGGTAGTGTTATACACACAGATTCAAATATATTGGGGGAAATCTGAATTAGCAAAGTCAAAAAGATAGTTTTTAGTATCCTTTAGTATTGTGGCTTTTTAAGAGCAGACTTTATTTTTCAGTATTTCTCAGTCTTATTTGATCATAGACCTCTTTTTGACAAGTATCTTATGGGCCAATATGTTATAGTATACACTTTGATATGCCTAAAATTAAGTATAGTGGTATTTGTCTGTATATATGTTATTTGAGGGAGAAACCGTTTTCAGATACCAAGTTTTGTAACTCGAACATTTTTTTCTTTACAAGAATGTACAGATTTTGTGGGTAGTCTCATTTGTTCTCTGTTTATAATTAGATTTCATTAAATGATTATGGTGGTTTGTTTAATTTGAGCTAAAGATTTTTAAAAATTTGTTTTAGAAGAGTTATTTACGTAGGTGGTGGTGGTGGTTTAATCACTGAGTCATGTTCAACTCTTATGATCCCATGGACTGTAGCCCACCAGACTCCTCTGTCCATGGGATTTCCCAGGCAAGAATACTGGACCGGGTTGCCATTTCCTTCTCCAGAGAGGTTCTTCCTGACCCAGGAGTTGAACTTGGGTCTCCTGCGTTGCAGGGAGATTCTTTACCGACTGAGCTACAGGAGAATCCCATTTAAGTAGGTAGAAGATAATAAATATATGATGCTAGAGATGTGACCAAAATTATACGGTATACACCCTAAAATAAAGTCTCATTACCTTATAAAAATATTTCAAGGAAATTTTAGTTGAAACTGAGGACTTTTAAAAAAGTATTAATAATCCACATATACATAGGCATAATTTTAAACAGTATGATTTTTTCCCCTCAGGTATCTCCTGAATATCCCAGGACCACTTGACATTCCAGCCTGTTTATGTAAAGGAAATTTTGATGATGAAATGTTTAACCACCAAGTTCCTTATTTATGGCTGATATACTGGTGAGACATCTACTGTGAAGAGAAATGTTGCATATGAGGCTTGCACTTGTTATTTACTACTGAATTACACTATATTAAAATTAACATGTTGTTAAAATCATTGAAGCAGAATTGAAGGGATGCTAAGGTTTATTCATTATTAAAGAAGATCAAAAGAAGGATTCCATTGTAATAATATCTGTAGTGTTTATACTTTGTCATTCCTTTATCTAATTGAATTGAGCTGTAGACATACAATGTTTTCCTTCATTTTTTAAACAGCCTTTGTCATCCTCTTCAATCAAGTATTAAAGAGACAGTGGAGGCATATGAGGCAGCATTAGGGGTGGCCATGAGATCTGATATAGTGCAGAAGATTTGGATGGAGTAAGTTTAGTTCCTCTTAATAAGAATGGGATTTGAAATAAGGGAAATTGGTTGGGTTTCTTCTTAGAGAATTACTGGCTTAATTATTCTAAATTACAATATTTTTCTTTTGGCAGTTATCTTGTCTTTGCCAATAATAGAGCTGCTGGATCCAGAAACAAAGTCCAAGAATTCAAATTTTTTACTGATTTAGTGAATAGATGTTTGGTTACAGTCCCTGCCCGATACCCCATTCCTTTTAGCAGTGCTGATTACTGGTCCAACTATGAATTTCATAATAGGGTAAGAGCTTAAAACTTTTTTTCTTTAGATATTTGTACAAAAGAAGGGGACTTAAATGATAGCAAAACTCCTGTTTAATATCAGGAGAGCTTTTCTTAGGACCACTTTGCTAGCATTTACTATTATTCTTGACCTTGTTTTCTATTTATGTCTTCAAAGTCTCAAAACAGAGCCCTTTAAAGTTCAGTTAAGATAAATGTGCATATTAATTATGTTCTACTTAAGCAAATTTAACATTGAAGCACAAGGGAAGCAATATTAAGGTTTAATACA
This sequence comes from Oreotragus oreotragus, assembly GCA_006410675.1. Lineage (NCBI taxonomy): Eukaryota > Metazoa > Chordata > Mammalia > Artiodactyla > Bovidae > Oreotragus > Oreotragus oreotragus. The sequence goes on along the minus strand of SJYX01006324.1, from coordinate 109,189 downwards.
TATTAAAAAGAGAGATCAAAAGAAGTAACTGTAATAATATCAGTAATATTTTTCTTGAATAACTGGAAATTTTACTGAATGAAAAATTCTGTAACTTTAAAATGAATAATAATGTCCTTACGTGTTGTAGCTGCCCTTTGTATCAATATTTTGTCAAGCAAATATAGGCATACATGGGACATAAGAAAGCTGAAATCAGATGACGTTTGGAATTTTTAAAGTAGAATCTGAATATTGATATATTTATAAGGTCATTATCTTACAGGCAGTGAAGGAAAGTGTTCTTTTAAAATTGTTTTATTTTCAGAGACCCTATTATTCAGTGCAGTGTAAGCTAAAAGCTCCTGCCTAAAGCTCAGTGTAGACTAAAACATCTCTGTGTTTTATTTTTTTGGTGGGTTGGTTTTGTTGCTAATCAGGATAACCAATTACTATGCTTTGTACTTCTGTGCCATTCTTTATCCCAGGATCTCAAACCACTTTATGGACATTAAGTCATTTATACACGGGCATTCCATGAGCAAGATGTGGCAGGTATTATTAGCCCTATGACTTGCCCAGCTATACAGCAAGTAAAGGTAGACTCAGGAATGAAAACCCAGACCCCTGGCTGCTTGTCAGTGTTCTCAGTCCATGGCTGTCATCACTGGATCATATTTCCTAATTCATACTTGGAAAGTCACTAATACAGTTAATGATAGGAACTACAACTCACAGCATCATACATTACTATAATTTATACATTCATGTCTTAAAGACCATTTTAGTTTTCTCATTAATACACATAGGTAATTGGATTTCACATTTTGTTGCGTTCCTTTCCCCCCTCAACCTTTACAGGTTATTTTCTTTTATTTGAGCTGTGTTCCAAAGACCCAGCATTCCAAAACCCTGGAACGGTTTTGCTCAATTATGCCAACTAATTCTGGACTTGCACTGAGGTAAGGAAAAATAAAATTCTCAGTTCAGTTGTATTGGCTCTTCATATAAAATGATTATTGAAAACTTACTAAGAATTGTCTGTTCTTTCACTAGTTCCTCATTCCACTTTAATTTCAGAGCTGTTAAGCAATACATAGTTATTCACATAAAAGTGATTGTAAAAATCTAGTCACTTCAGAAAACTGCAGATTATAAGGGGACAAGAGTGAAGGAGAAAAGCAGCTCTCCATATATATTTTAGTTACTATGACTTCATTTAGGTCAGTCATTCTCAAATATTAGCATGCGTCAGAATCTCCTGGGATACTCATTTAAAATGCAGTTTCCTGAGTTATAGCCCTCTAATGACGCTGGAGAAACACTCCTCCAGGGATTTCGTACATTCAGTTAGATTTATTTTTTTAGAGCGTTTGTTTGTAGTTTTTCTGCTCTGGTGGAATAAAATCCATTTTAACTGTGAAGAATCGTGCTTTTTGATTCAAAAAGGTACTCTGCGTACTGTTGCTCTGGCTTCTACTTGTGCCATCATGTCCACCGCATCAGTTGTGTCTTGTGCTTCTAAGCTTGTTTTACGGATCATAAGGTGGCTCAGTGGTAAAGAATCCGTCTGCCGATGCAGGAGACACAGGAGAAGCGGGTTCTATCCCTGGGTTGGGAAGTTCCCCTGGAGGAGGAAATGGCAACTCACTCCAGTATTCTTGCCTGGAAAATCCCATGGACAGAGGAGCCTGGTGGGCTACATAGCTCTCTAATGACGCTGGAGAAACACTCCTCCAGGGATTTCGTACATTCAGTTAGATTTATTTTTTTAGAGCGTTTGTTTGTAGTTTTTCTGCTCTGGTGGAATAAAATCCATTTTAACTGTGAAGAATCGTGCTTTTTGATTCAAAAAGGTACTCTGCGTACTGTTGCTCTGGCTTCTACTTGTGCCATCATGTCCACCGCATCAGTTGTGTCTTGTGCTTCTAAGCTTGTTTTACGGATCATAAGGTGGCTCAGTGGTAAAGAATCCGTCTGCCGATGCAGGAGACACAGGAGAAGCGGGTTCTATCCCTGGGTTGGGAAGTTCCCCTGGAGGAGGAAATGGCAACTCACTCCAGTATTCTTGCCTGGAAAATCCCATGGACAGAGGAGCCTGGCAGGCTGCATTCCATGGGATCACAAAGAGTCGGGCACGACTTAGCGGCTGAACACGCACTCACACAAGGTGCCTAAAGTAGTTATCAAGTATTCCTTTATGTTTACATTCCACTTAGCATGTGTGTGGACAAATGGTGTAAGAGATTGAAAAAAATTCAAAAGCCTAAGATACTATGACAAAAATAACAAAATAACACTGCAGTGGTTTATAATAAAAATTCTCAGTAAGCATGCTAATCTACCAAAGTTAATTATAGAATTTTGTATTATAAATCATCACTTTTGGTAAAACATGTGAAATAGAAAATGTAGTGGTATTTGACTAGTTTCTATAATGGTGGGTATTTTGGAATATAGGTAGTTTAATATTTGGTTTTGTTGGTAAAGCTCCACTTTTGATCATTCTGACTTCCTTATAGTCATTCCTGTCCTATTTTTTTCAGAATAGAGAACTTAATAATTAGTCAGTGTACTTATTACATTTTAGCTCAAGGAAATTAAGTATACTCTGTTTAGTAAAGAAAGAAAAATACTAAGAAATCGTATTAATATATCAGTTCATTATTTCAGAAGACTTGGGGCTTAAAGGAGGGGCATGTAGTGTGTTAATCTGGAGAGGTGCTTTGGTATCCTGTAGGAATACTATTAGTTTGTTGAAGATGGTATGGACCTTGACTGGACCTTTTGCTAGTTGGGATGTTTCTTTCCGAGGGTAATTTTAATAAGAGGCTTCCTACAAATACTTGCTGAATAGCCTTGATGGAATTTAATGGATCAAAAATTATAACTAATCAAACATTCTGCTCATAGAGCACATTTGAGTTCCTCATACTTGCAATGCTTTTGTTCATTTCCCTGAATGTACTTTACAGGCTACTTCAACATGAATGGGAAGAAAGCAATGTTCAGATTCTGAAACTTCAAGCCAAGATGTTTACATATAATATCCCAACATGCCTGGCCACCTGGAAAATGTAATGCAACAATCTTGTACATGTTCTTATAGCAATTGCTTTTATTTATAAGGTTTGCTCCAGACAGGTAAATCTGAAATGACATCTATTTCTCCACGCAGAGAGATCTCTAATTTAGATTAATTTTCCTTGAAGGAGAACATGTGGATAACAATACTGTTATCAAACAGATCTGTTATACAGATTTTAAGAGTGTCTCTTTTGAAATGCAGGGTTTTCCCCCTGTTAAAATTGAATGTCTTCTTTCTTTTGTAGGTGTTAGTGCTAATTATTTTTTTTTTACTAGCAATTATGAGTATTTTTCATGAACCTTAATTTATGTTCAGAACACTGGTCTGCTTTATTATTGTAAAGTTGATAAAAATTGTTGAATTTTTCTTTTCACTATAGGTTACCCTCCTTGGAAGTTTAGCCTGTTACTTTCAGGAAGTTTTGTTCTCAGATTCCCACAGTCAGTATTCTGCGAGTGGTAGTATTTCATTTTGTTCAAAGACATATAAATTTTTTTTTCCTTTTCTATATTCCTTTTTTTTTTCTTAGAGCCATTGCTGCTGAGATTGTTCTAAAGGGACAAAGAGAGGTAAGCCATGATTATCAGATGGGTTGCTTTTTTTATTCTGCCCTTTTTGTTGACTTCTCCATTTAAAAGGATTAAAGTATAGAGGTTAACATCCTAAGAACTCTACATGTTTGGAAACTCCAAAACCCAATATAACCATTTTTGTCTTGAATGTTATTATATTATGAAGTACCATTCAGATGGTTAGGATTATGAAGGGGTTTTTCACCACATTTCCTGATGCAGTTGTATATATATCTATCTTATAGGTCCACCGTTTATATCAGAGAGCCTTACAGAAGTTACCTCTTTGTGCATCACTGTGGAAAGATGTAATGCTTTTTATCTTTTATTTCATCTTGAAGTTTTCCTATAAATTTTCTGCATGTGCCATATCCATTGATGTGGTAATGCTTAAAATCTAGCTAAGTCTTACTTCTATGCTTCCCTGTCTTTTACAGCAACTCTTGTTTGAAGCATCAGAAGGAGGTAAAACTGATAACCTGAGAAAACTAGTTTCCAAGTGCCAAGAGATTGGAGTCAGCCTAAATGAGCTCTTAAATTTAAACAGTTACAAAACAGAAAGCAAGAATCACTGAACACTGGGTGCAGTCAGTTCTAAGTCCTTTTAATAATTGCCAAAATTATTTGAATGATCCTTCAAGATTAGGCTGATCCCTGGCTAAGGTCTGTGTAAGGCAGACAAGCATTACTGATCATATCAAGTCCCCTACAATATCCTATCCTCAAAACCGGAAGCAATGAACATGACCCTCTTCGGTTGGATAAATGAACTTCCTGTTTGGCCTGCTTCTGGGCCCTGCCAGATTCTCATAACATCATGTACGTAAGTATAGTTCCTCAAAGTGACTGACATTTATTTTCATTTTGCTTTGTTTTTGTTTTTATTTTTTACTTTTCCCCCTTCCTTTATGTTGTGCTATTCCTGATTCACTTGACACTCTCTGATGCCTGAGAGATTCTTGTTTGGGATTTAATTTCCAGGGCTGTGTTTACAGTAAAAAGCCGGCAGTCCCTTTTAGTTTTTCCTCTTTAAACCTTTTGAGATTCTTCATTTCAGGATTTAAAACTTAAGCAGTCCATCTTAAGGAAAGTGTAACTGCCATGGCCACAAGTCTGCTAGTTGCACTTGAATGCTCTAACAGGGTTGTTTATTGCCCTTTCTGCGTTCTGGACTCCTTGCCGAGACTGTTTAACTTGAAGATTAAAGAAACTATTGCAAATGCCAGTGCATCAGAACCTAAGAGTGGTCAAATATTATGTGCAATTTTTTTGTAAAGAAATTTTAATTTATAATAAAGTTTAACAGTTTAAAGAACAGTTAATATTTGAACTGCTTTGTATGGCAATACTACTTTGTAGTATTAAAATTGTTTATAAAATATTTTTAATATAAGTTAACTTTTTGAAAAATGTTGCTGTCTTTATTCACTTTTCACATTCTGGTGGGAAAGGGTTGAAGTAGGAGATATGGATATTCACTGTGATTATATCAGTACCTTCTTATCCTGAACATGCTTTCCCATAAAAACATTCCAATGTCTTTTCAAATTCATGAGAAGGGTGGATCCTTTTCTGTTTTGAGGACAATGAACATATAGGCTTCCACTACTGTTAAATTCCTTGTTCTTAAGCCCGTAGTATTTAGAAAGTTTTTCCAACTGTAGTGTGAATGACTTACTTAATGACTGCTATCTTATGTTGAATATCAATATGACTCCATGCAAAGGAGACTTTTTGTTTTGTTATCAGTCTATAGTGGATTGTTTGCACTTGATGAAAAAGTGTTAATGACACACACACATTGCCACAAATGTGGTCTTACAGCTACAAGTGCAAACTAATTATTGAAGGCAGAGCAGCAGCCCCATGAAATACTAGGGAAATTTATACATCTGTACATTTTTATAATGCTTAGTTAAAGCCATGTTTGAGGCTCTACTAATGTACCAACCAGACAGTGCAGATTTCACAAGTAAACTCTGTTTGGTGAGGTCAGGAACAGAACCCATTCGGCCAGTATGTTTCATTAAACCAAAAAGAGGCTATATGGTTTTTGTCTAAAACCAAAGAAACTTGAGTGGAAGATAGCATCTCTGAGGGGTGTTCCACCAGTGTACGCAATTAACTGTTTAACCTTGAAAGTTTTTCCTGCCTGATTATTTGAAAAGCAGTTTGGTTCTTGGAAAAATACTGATTTTTTTTCCCCCCATAGTATAATATTTTTGGTATTAATTGAATATCTCAGTGTTTTTAGAGACAGTGCTCAAGTTTTGAACTTTGGTTCAAAACCTGTCATTTGTTGCATTAACAATTCCATCAGCAATGACTTTTGCCTCTTTTTTTTTCCTTCAAAAAGAATACTTTGCATTGGTGCATACAACTGTAACATCCAGCCATGCAGACTGTCTCTTGTACCAACTCCAGAGGTCCCAGTTCACATGTGCACGTTATGCAGGCTGTGACTTAGCATGAGGTCTTAGCATACATTAAGCAGCTGTTTAATTTTTAATCACTTGTCATATGGCTACTTAAAATCATGAAGCTATTTTATAGAAATTATACTGCCTTAAAGATAATACCATGTTTTTTCTCTACTGTTTTATAAACTCACTTTAACCTTCCCCCCAAAATAGTAAACATTGCTTACAGGTGTGGTGTATGTTCCTGTCATCCTTCCATATTCATTTGTTGTTTGATGAAGTGTTTTCAACAAGTAATAATTAGAATATTAAAACTTAGGGTTAAAGTTGCTAGAGTTATTGTAGTAACATGAATATATTTAACATACTGTATGACTGAAGTCTTTTCTTGGGCAAAGAATATTATACAGAGTGAAGAGATTAGTCATTGAGAGCTGCAGTTCCTTTTACTCTCCCACACCTGTCATGGGGGAAAAAACAACAAGAGGGATTTTTTTAGGCTATGGGGTTTTATCTCTGATAAAGGAAGTGGTGTGGCAGATTGCAATGTAGTTTTATGTGTTTTTCTTCATTTTAGAGAACAGCCTAATATTTCTATTTACCTTTTAACGGAAAGTGGACCTTGTAACATTGTTGTCACTGGATTATCTAAGGCGGTTTGCTTTCAATTAAAGGGCATATAAACCTACATCATAAAGCAGGCAAGAATCTCCAGGTGCAACATCTAAGAGCTAAAGGCACTAAGCAGACAGCAGAAGGTGATTAAGACTGACAACAAATGTAGAGGGGCTTTATTGAAGGTTGTGGTTCAAATATTTATTTTTCAAGGTTGTTGAAAAAGCAGGAGCACGTGGCTATAACACAAAGCAGGGGCCGGTACCCTCGCTTGAGGCTGTTGTGCACTCACAGATGAGTTAGAACTGCCTTAAGTCACTTGCTTTCATATCTCTCTTAACGTTAGTACAAGGGAAGAATGGGGAATACAACTTACGTGACCTTGCAGTTATTGCCTGCCCATATATCATTGCCCCTTAGTACAAATTAACAGTAATTATACAGAGCATTTTGGAACAAGAGCTTTTCAAGAGAAGGTAGACTTCTAAGGGGCATTTTTTGTATTCTTCTTTTGTCCTTCACAGTTTAACAATTGGGTCTCTGTCTTTCCAAGCTGTGGTACTTCTTAATGCGGGTGGTATTGCTGAGCTGCAACGGGAGGACTTTTTAATTTAAAAAAAAATTTTAGGATTATATTCCATATACCACCAAACAAAACCCATTCACTTTCTGAGGTGTCCTTCAGATGTGTGCCCGCTGTTCAGGGGCCAGTGAACAGCCACCTGAGCACGTGTGGCCCCATCCTGTGTTTCATCCCCATCTTCTACCAGCACTCATGTTACCTTCCTCAGTAACACAGTGATGGGATACTTGCTGAGTACTGCTTGCTTGAGGTACGTGCAATAATTGTGAAAAGAGTTTTTCACTTTTTTCTCTGACATATTTGAGGTAGATAATAGAAAGTGGTGTCTGTCTTTCGTAGACAGTACAATGGCTATTGAATTTGTCTCCACTTTCCTCTAGTGATCTTCAAGAGGGACCCAACAGCATGTTTTCAAAGGACCCACAGTGAAGAGTCAGGCATTTTTTCATTCCAGAATCAATTTGAGCACTCTGCTAGACACTTGCAATACAAGGAGAAATAAAGAAGCCCTTGAGTCTTAGCAGAAGAGTATATGCCAAGAAAGCATTTCCAAAAAGCTTCCAAATTTGGGGAAGGAGATTGGGAAAGTGTTCCCAGATGGAAGTGGATTATTGGCTAAGTCACAAAATAGGAGGAGGAAAAGTTGAGGCCACTAATACTATTTTCAAAAAGTATGTACTACTATATACCTGAGTATTTTAAGACAGTTTCCAGTGTTTAGAAAGCTGTTTTTAAAACTTCCTAAAAAACCTCTCTGGCTTTGTGCTGATTCATGCACAGTTGACAGTTTGTTAGACACGATGCAGGTAAGACGTGAAACTCAATAACAACCATGTTGATCTAGAAGAGAGACCTCTTGAGACATGCTGTGCTTCTAAATCCCAATGAGCAAGACTGAGTGGGAGTCATCCATATCAAGCTCAATTTAAACAGCCTTGACATGGAACGTTAGATTGGCATTGCAGCTGCTTCTGCTGATTTTTTTTTTTTTTCTTCATTTTTTCCCCCTAACTTTGGGTAGTACGTGGAAAAAAAAAATGCTACGTTGGACATTTATTAGTATTACAACTTGTAGAGCCCTGTTTCATTCCTACTCAAGGCTATAAGATATATTTTGTGACTCTGTTATGAATCATTTGTATAGAAAAACTACCCGGAGATGGCCCAGCCTTCGATGATTTAAACTGATTTTTCCAAATGACATATTTTAACCCAATAACAGAAATAATTCAGTTGATAGGAACTCAGTAATGCCAGGAGAAAATTAGTTGGGGAGCAAAAAATTTTGGATGATCTTAAAATGAATAGGTGCTTCTTGGTTTCAACAAGAAAGCAGAAGATCTGAAATATTTGAGGCCAGTTCGACTGGTTTTAAGTGATGTGACTACAGTGAGTGCTGGTGGGTCTCAGTGCTTTCCTCTGGTTTAAAGACACAACTGTGTGTAGGAGACAATAGAATGTTAACTTGAGTCAATCGTATCACAAGTACTGTGTAGAATAATGAGTATTTTGCTTCTATGTAAGCCTCTTTAGTATTTGGAGCCCACCCAAAGATAGAAACAAATATGACTGTTAAAGGCCATCTTCAATAAAGTAAAAGCCTAACTCCAAACATGAAGGCAATTTGCACAGCTGTTCTAAAAGAATATACTGCATTTGCCCTTTACTGGGTAATTTGAAAACTTCAAGATTGATTATCATTTCAGCCAAAATCAAAGGTGGGTTTACAATATTGTTTGGTCTACCAAGCAAATTAAATCTTGCAAATGTTCTTACCTAGTGATATAAGCCTTATGAAATGGAATGATAGCCAACAGCCTAAGGAGCTGACCCAATTAGGAAGGGTGATAGAAGAGTTGGTGAGTTGTCTGCATTAATGGAGATAATCAGGACATCTACAGCCAAGGCCAAAATAAACACTCAGCTTGGCACAACTTACAGTCCAAATTAGACTGCCTATGGATGTATTTGGCACTTCATGCTGATTGAAATGGAGCTACAGAAAAATAGTTTTAGGAAATAGAGAAGTGTGAACCAATATAATGAAAAAAGCACGTATCTAAAAGATCTGGATGTTAGATTTAGCTCCACCACTAAGTAGCTATGCAGTCATGACAGGCCGTTTCACTGCTCCTTGTCTTTTCCTACATATACAACATGTGGAAATACATGTACCTACCTCAGGGGTGTTGAGAGAGGATATAGTAGAAATTATCTTAAAAATATTATTTTCCAAGATTTTGAGGGCAAAGGGCTGCTATAAGAGTTTGCTTCTTTTGGACATAATTTTATTACCATCAGTTGGAGTGCATAACAATGAGTTAATCGTTGGCTTTAATTGAAAAGCACAAGAGATCACTGCCATCTAAATTCAGTGGCTCATTATGGCCAAAAATAAGTATCCATGAGAAGTCAGAGGGGTAAACATGAAGATTCTAATTCTGAGGATTCTCGGGACATTGGGTTTATTCTTTGATGTAACGGAGGATAAAGACCACTCCTTAACTTAGTACTTGTTGTTCACTTGATGTGTCTAGACCGAGCAATCACTGGTAGTTTTTAAGTGCAAAGAGTAGTCAGTAATCCAAACACTTTCCACACTTTCATTGAAATTGCTTATGAAGGGTGTGGCGATATTGACCAATTTATGCTTCCAAGCAGGAGCAGTAAAATGATCTGATCAGGCAAGAGAACTTGCATAAAGTTTGGATGATCCACAGCCTGAAGACAACCCTCCAGGAATATGCTTTTAAGAGAATTGCCTTGTTTTTTACTGTGATTTTACTTTTTACTGTAATAAGGCCAAATCTGGCGGGAGCTCAGGTCTCAGTGGTGGAAAGAGAAAAATCACAGAGCACAGACAGGAGGTAATTGGTAACATTTGCTTTTGGTGATTGATTAATGCAGTAGTGAGTAAAAATGTGATCTGGTGAGGGGCAGAGGGAGAGTCTGAGTACAAATCGCCAAGAGTAAAACCCGGGACTTCCAGTGTGTTGTAAATGAGATACCTGTGGTAGAACTGGCAGATGAAAATACCATCGGCTTAGATAACTAACAAGGACCTACTGTATAACTTAGAGAACTATACTTAATATTTTTTAGTGACTTGAATCTGAAAAGGAATGTATATGTGTACATGTTTAATTGAATCATTGCTATACACCTGAAACTAACACAACATTGTATATAAACTTAAAAAATTACATAACTAAAATTAAAAATTTATAAATTTTATAAAGGAGAAGAAAGAAAATAGCAGTGGCTTAAACAAGATAGAAGTTTCTTAAGGAAAGACCCTGGTAGGTGGATTGGGGCTGACCAATGTGGCACTGCCTGTCTTATTACTCTGTCCTCTGTGATCTCCTTTCCCAGGAGAGTTGCCACCTGTGGTTCTGCTGGTCCTGTCCTGTACCTGGTGGGAAGACTTAAATAGGGGCTGAAATGAAGCCAATGATCAGCTAGCTTATCAAGCATCCTAGGGCACTGGTTGAGTCTGGAGAAAGAAGGGCCTTTTTCTAATTCACGCACAAGGACCCCCTGGACACCTAGTTCTGTAGGGAGAAGGGGCCTTTTTCTGAATCGCACACAGTTTGGTGATCCTGTTGATTCAAGATGGCTCTTCCAGTCCTAGGTCTTCTGTTCACATTCCAATTAGCAGGAAAGAACAAGGAGAAAGACAAATTTCCTCTGTTTTTTAAAAAAATTGTTAATTGGAGGAAAGTTGCTTTACAGTGTTGTTAGTTTGTGCCATACAATGTAATTCAGATGTAATGATACATTTCCTGCCTCCCTCCTGAGCTTCCCTTGCCCTGACCCCTCTAGGTCATCACAGAGCACCAGGCTGGCCTCCCGGTGTTATATGACAGCTTCTCACAAGCTGTCTGCTCTACACGTGGTAGTATGCTTATGTCGATGCTGCTTTATTCATCCCACTCGCTCCTTAACCCCACAAACCGCTTCTCTCAAGAGTACTTCCTAGAAGCTAAATATAACCGTATCTGCTTTTTTTCCATTCTTCAGACATTAGGCCACTGTGAGGGAGGCTGGGGTATGTAGTCTTTATTTAGGTGGCTATGTGGACAGCAAAAATTCAAGGATGAAGGACAGAATACATATTTGGGGGCAGCTAAACATCTCTGCCACACCACAATCAAATAGAGTAAATAGACTACGATGAGGTTTGTGGCTTTAACCTAGTTCTGATCTCTAAAACTCTTTAATGATGAACCACTAAAAGCCCTTCCAGTTTTATAATCCTACTCTATAAATCTTTTGTTGGAAACAGGAAAACAGCACATTTCCCATGTCTAGCCTGTATCAGACACTATTCTCAGTACTTGAGGTTTATAAAATTCTTACATCAGCCCTATGAGATATTGTTAAAATCCCCATTTTATAAATGATAAACAGTCACAAGAGGTTAAGTAACTACTGAGACACAAAGGTAGTAAATGACAAACCCAGGAAGTTGACTTCTGAGTGATGCCCTTAATAGGAAACCTAGAACCTTTAAAGTGACTTTAGTTGGTTCACCCAGAAGCAGTTCTGGGGCCTTAGAAGGAATATAGAGAAGGGGGCTCTTTATTGCTGTTGTCACTGAACTAGTAGAATGTAAGCCTGAAACCACCTCACCACGGTTCTGTGAAAGCCCGCTGGGAGTGGGGCCAGAGGAAACAAGCTCAGAGAGGGAAAGATACATCCTAGTGCTCATGCGATCCACTGTCTGAAATCCCTGGATGTGTCAGGTATTTAAATTTTTTTATTATCAAACTACCTCCACCTGCCCCATACACTTTTTTTTTTTTTTTAAATTGGAGCTTCTGAGATTCAGTATAATTGTCTTCTGACAGCGCAATAGGTTAACCACATTTAGTTAAACATTTGTGGATCTATGCCTGAAGAACATAAGCTGCAACACTGATTAAGACACTAAAAACTGAAAATGGAGTAGGTCCTCAGAGCTATCTACTAGACAGACTTAAGTAGTAACTTTATGTTGAACTTGAGAGATAGGAGAAAGGACAGAGAGAGAGTTGCTTATGTAGATATGTGACAGTGGTGGGGAGGGGTGGCTGAAAAAAAAAAGAAACTTCAGAGACAATGATAACAGTAATGCCTCTTTAATTTGACTTCAAGGTCTGGTTACATAAGCTTGGGAGAGTTCACTCGTCTAAGTCAACATTTCTTTCATAATAGGAGATTAAAACTAGCATTTATTTATCTTGCTTGGGGTTCTGAGGCTAATATGGTCGTATAGTTTAAGGGCTTAGACCAGTGCCTGGAACACTAAATACTCAATAGCATTAGCCTCCTACAGCAGACATGAGATTATAAAAGCGGTTTGAGGGAAGAAACCACAGAAATGTGGACTAGGGCAGCATTTCAGTACAAGAGAAGGCCTGTGGTTGCTGTGGTGGTGTGTGTGTGGGGTGGTTCTCATTACTTGATAAAATGCCCAAGAATAAATAAGACCCTAAGAACAAGTCGGGATATAAAAGCGGTTTGAGGGAAGAAACCACAGAAATGTGGGCTAGGGCAGCATTTCCGTACAAGAGAAGGCCTGTGGTTGCTGTGGTGGTGTGTGTGTGGGGTGGTTCTCATTACTTGATAAAATGCCCAAGAATAAATAAGACCCTAAGAACAAGTCGGGACAAAGAGAGTGGAGTAATCAAGTAAGTTAGTTATATATATCAATCTATTTTAGACCTATGTTTATTTGGCAAACTTCCAATGAAGGTTTGGAAACAAAATGGTGCTGATGGATGAGAATAACACTTGCAAAGAGATGAAACTATTGCTTTTTAAAAAGCTGGAAATTCCCTACTGTGGGGAATGTATTAAAGAGATTATGGTGATCTAGGCCTTTCTCTTCAGTGTGATTCTAGATCTACTACATCAGGAACATCTAGAAGCTTCTTAGACACTCAGAATCTCAGGCCCCACTCCAGACCTACTGAACTGGAATCTGTGTTTTAATCAGATCCCTGAATTACTTTATGCACATTAAAATTTGGGAAGCACTAGTCACCCTGCTTATTTAACTTACATGCAGAGTACATCATGAGAAACGCTGGGCTGGAAGAAACACAAGCTGGAATCAAGATTGCTGGGAGAAATATCAATAACCTCAGATATGCAGATAGCACCGCCCTTATGGCAGAAAGTGAAGAGGAACTAAAAAGTCTCTTGAAAGTGAAAGAGGAGAGTGAAAAAGTTGGCTTAAAGCTCAACATTCAGAAAACGAAGATCATGGCATCTGGTCCCATCACTTCATGGCAAATAGACGGGGAAACTGTCAGACTTTATTTTGGGGGGCTCCAAAATCACTGAAGATGGTGACTGCAGCCATGAAATTAAAAGACACTTATTCCTTGGAAGGAAAGTTATGACAAACCTAGATAGCATATTGAAAGCAGAGATATTACTTTGCCAACAAAGGTCCATCTAGTTAAGGCTTTGGTTTTTCCAGTGGTCATGTATGGATGTGAGAGTTGGACTGTGAAGAAAGCTGAGCACTGAAGAATTGACGCTTTTGAACTGTGGTGTTGGAGAAGACTCGAGAGTCCCTTAGACTGCAAAGAGATCAGTCCTGGGTGTTCATTGGAAGGACTGATGCTGAAGCTGAAACTCCAATACTTTGGCCACCTCATGTGAAGAGTTGACTCATTGGAAAAGNCTGGGACCAGATGGCTTCACAGGAGAATTCTATCAAACATTTAGAGAAGAGCTAATGCCTATCCTAAAACTCTTTCAAAAAATTGCAGAAGAAGGAACACTTCCAAACTCATTCTACGAGGCCCCCATCACCCTGACATCAAAACCAGACAAAGACAACACAAAAAGAAGAAAACTGAAGGCCAATATCACTGATGAACATAGATGCAAAAATCCTCAACAAAATTTTAGGAAACAGAATTCAGCAACACATCAAAAAGCTCATACACCATGATCCAGTTGCATTTATTCCAGGAATGCAAAGATTCTTCAATATATGGAAATCAATTGATGTGATACACCATATTAGCAAATTGAAAGATTAAAACCATATGATCATCTCAATAGATGCAGAAAAAACCTTTGACAAAATTCATCACCTATTTATGATTAAAACTCTTCAAAAAATGGGCCTAGAAGGAACCTACCTCAACATAGCAAAGGTCATATATGATAAACCTACAGCAAACATTATTCTCAATGGTGAAAAATGAAAGCATTCCCCCTAAGATCAGGAATAAGGGTGTCCACTTTCACTGCTATTATTCAACATAGTTTTAGAAGTCCTAGCTGCAGCAGAGAAGAAAAAGAAATGAATCCAGATCAGAAAAGAAGTAAAGCTCTCACTGTTTGCAGATGACATGATACTGTTCATACAAAACCCTAATGATAGTATCAGAAAATTACTAGAGCTAATCAGTGAATTTAGCAAAGTTGCAGGATACAAAATCAATACACAAAAAATCGCTTGCATTTCTATATATCAACAATGAAAAATCAGAAAGAGAAATCAATCACATTCACCATTGCTACAAAAAGGATTAAATATCTAGGAATAAACTTAACCTTACCTAAGGAAACAAAAGAACTGTACACAGAAAAGTATAAGACACTAATGAAAGAAATCAAAGATGACATAAACAGATGGAGAGATATACCATGTTCTTGGATAGGAAGAATCAATATTGTGAAAATGACTACTACTAAATGCAATCTACAGATGCAATGTGATCCCTATCAAATTACCAATGGCATTTTTCACAGAACAAGAACAAAAAATTTCACAATTCACATGGAAACACAAAAGACCCTGAATAGCCAAAGCAGTCTTGAGAAAGAAGAATGGAGCTGGAGGAATTAAAAAAAGCTACAGTCATTAAGACAGTATGGTACTAGCACAAAAACAGAAATATAGACCAATGGAACAATATGGAAAGCCCAGAAATAAACCCATGTAGCTACAGTAACCTTATTTTTGACAAAGGAGGCAGGAACATACAATGGGGNATGGAAACACAAAAGACCCTGAATAGCCAAAGCAGTCTTGAGAAAGAAGAATGGAGCTGGAGGAATTAAAAAAAGCTACAGTCATTAAGACAGTATGGTACTAGCACAAAAACAGAAATATAGACCAATGGAACAATATGGAAAGCCCAGAAATAAACCCATGTAGCTACAGTAACCTTATTTTTGACAAAGGAGGCAGGAACATACAATGGGGCAAAGACAGCCTCTTCAATAAATGGTGCTTGGAAAACTGGATAGCTACATTTAAAAGAATGAAATTAGAACACTTCCTAACACCATACACAAAGATAAACTCAAACTGGATTAAAGACCTAAATGTAAGACCAGAAACTATAAGACTCTTAGAGGAAAACATAGGCAGAACACTTGATGACATAAATCATAGCAAGATACTCTATGACCCACCTCCTAGAATAACAGAAATAAAAACAAAAGTAAAAAAGTGGGACCTGATTAAACTTAAAAGCTTTTGCACAGCAAATGGAACTATAAGCAAGGTGAAAAGACAACCCTCAGAATGGGAGAAAATAATAGCAAATGAAACAACTGTCAAAGGATTAATTTTCAAAATATACAAACAGCTCATACAACTCAACACCAGAAAAACAACCCAGTCAGAAGGTGGGAAAAAGACCTAAACAGACATTTCTCCAAAGAAGACATACAGATGGCTAACAAACACATGAAAAGATGCTCAACATTGCTCATTATTAGAGAAATGCAAATCAAAACTACAATGAGACATCACCTCACACCAGTCAGAATCACCATCATGAAAAAGTCTGCAAAAAATAAATGCTGAAGAGGGTGTGGAGAAAAGGGAACTCTTGCAGTTGATGGGAATGTAAATATACATTTACAGCCACTATGGAAGACGGTATGGAGATGCCTTAAAAAACTAGGAATGAAACCACCATGACCCAGCAATCCCACTCCTAGGCATATACCCTGAGGAAACCAAAATTGAAAAAGACACGTGTATCCCATTGTTCACTGTAGCACTATTTACAATAGCTAGAACATGGAAGCAACCTAGATGTCCATCGACAGATGAATGCATAAAGAAGTCGTGGTACATATACACAGTGGAATATTACTCAGCCATAAAAAGGAACGCATTTGAGTCAGTTCTGATGAGGTGGATGAACCTAGAACCTATTATACAGAGTGAAGTGAGTCAGAAATAAAAAGATAAATATTGTATTCTAAAACATATATATGGAATCTAGACGAATGGTACTGAAGAACTTATTTCTAGGGTAGCAATGGAGAAACAGACATAGAGAATAGACTTATGGACATGGGGAGAGGGGAGGACAAGGTGAGATGTATGGAGAGAGTAATATGGAAACTTATATTACCATATGTAAAATAGATAGCCAACGGGAATTTGCTGTATGGCTCAGGAAACTCAAACAGGGGCTCTGATTCAACCTAGAGGGGTGGGATGGGGAGGGAGATGGGAGGGAGGTTCAAGAGGGAGGGGAATAAGTGTACCTCCGGCTGATTCATGTTGAGGTTCATTATTCATGCTAATTCATGATTTCAGGTTTGATGAAAACAGCAAAATTCTGTAAAGCAATTATCCTTCAATAGAAAAATAAAAAATTTTTTTAAGTAGGGAAGGGTGTTTTACTTGAAAAAGTCAACTGACTCCTTTAAACAGGCCATACTTGCCAGTCTACTAACCTTCCTACATCAAAGGCTGGCCACAATGAATGATGAATACAGCCAAATGCTGGGGAAACTTTTGCAACTCCTCTTATAAACAGACCTTCAGATAATGAAAAAAGCTTCCGTCACGTTGGTACTGCTTCCCTTTGAAATGAGACGTCATCCTTCTGCTTCACGTGACACCATGTGCTTCAGCTCTCCATCCTTATGCAACCTCTCGCTCTGAACCAGGCATGACGAGTCCAACCGATTTTACATCCCGTTGTCTATACAAACTATTAAAATTGAGAAAAGTGTATAGAAGTGTTACCGTTGTCCATCTACATGGAATTTTGACTGGAACAGATACCTCCAGTTCATACATAAAAAATATGAAGGGTTAAGAATCCCTTGTAGTCCAGTGGTTAAGAGTTAGAGGTGTCACTACAGGGAGCATGGGTTCATCCAGGGATCTAAGATCCTACATGCCATGCAGTGTGGCTGAAAAAAAATTTTTTAAATTTCTTCCTCATTACAAACGTATTCAGAGGAAAACTTCTGAATATTCCAGAGATTGTAGCTGGCAAAATCAACTACACAATCTTTTTCTAATTACTGCAACAAAGCAGCATATCAAGAACTCATTTTACCATTTGAAAATAAAGTTATGTTAATCAGAAACAATGATATTTAGTATACTTTTGATCAAAAACTCCTCTGTATCCCAGAGGGCTGAATCTGCTGTTGTTAAGACAAAAGACTTGGGTAGAAAGTATAAGCGAGTTTTTTTTGTTTTTTGTTTTTTTCTTTTACTTGTAGACCAGTTTTCTGTCATTGTTTCCAATAAATCTCTCGGTGGTCAGCAAGTTTTGAACAAAATGTCAAGTAAGATGTTTTTTTTCTACTGTGGAATGAAGATTTAAAATTTGAGGAGCGAGTCAGATAAGTATCAGTTATACATGAACTGCAAATCCCTCCAACAAAAATAAAACCTTTCCTGTAACTTGTATACCTCCATGCCCCTTTACTCTTAATTTTTACATTGTTGGCAGTACACTGTGGGTGTTTTATTAGCCCTATTTTATAGATGAACACTCTGAAGAAGTAAGGAAATCTGCTCAAGGCCAGATGACTAGTAAGTGTTAGGGCGGGGATTTGAACCCAGACCACCTGGCTTCAGAATCTCAATGCTTAATCACTGTATTATATTCGTCTTCAAAGTAACCACTCAGTGCATGTTTACTGAATGATTGAATTAATCTAAATGTGTGCTACACAAATTCTTTGTAGACAAATGTAAACAAAGGATGGAGATGTTTGGAGAGTTTAATAGATATTTCTACTTGTCAATATGTTAGCCAACATTTTCACTCATTTTTCTTTATTTTGAAATAAATTTTCTCCTCCACAACTCCCCTTTTCTTTACACTCAGCTACACTATCTATTATTTCCTGGTGTCCTTTGCTCTAGGAGTGACAGCTCAATTCCCCCTTAAGACCTAGGTCCCATGGACAGAAAAGTGCAGTCAGTCTAAGCTTGAGCCTGCATTAGAGTCACCTGCAAGGCCAGTTAAAACACATTGCTGGGCTACACCCAGTTTCTGATTCAGTAGATCTGGAAGGAGGTCTAACTCAGTAGGTAAAGAATCCTCCTACAGTCTAGGAACACCAGAGACGCGGGTTTGATCCCTGGGATGGGAAGATCCCCTGGAGAAGGAAATGGTAACCTACTCCAGTATACCTGTCTGAAAATTCCCATGGACAGAAGAGCCTGGCAGGCTACAGTCCAAAGGGTTGCAAAGAGTCGGACATGACCGAGTGACTGAGCACACACAAGTTCCTGGGGACCACACTTTGAAAATTACAAAGAAATGTCCCTGAGACCCAGCTTCACTATTCATCAGGCAAGTGGTCAAACCTTTGTTTAATCCAATCTTGTGCTGCAGCTGCCTCATCTACAAAACAGAGATGATAACAGGATTGACCTCATAAACTTGTCTCCTAATTAAATCAAGTATTGTACAGAAAAGCACCTAACACTGCCAGGCATGATCAAGCCTCCAATAAAGGTTATTATTTTATTATGAGCTGGCTTTCCCAGACATGCAACCACTTAATGTATTTAACAGCAAAGTAATAGCTATTAGCAATAAAAACATATTCATCAGTCTTTATAGTTTCTTCTCAGCAGTGAGAGCTCCATTACTGTTGCTATTCTAGCTTCTCTGCCCACTCACTCACTTCTCCCAGGGGAGTAAGAGTGAAAGAGACTATTGATGAGTTTGGGAGAGACATCTGGTCTGCCTGAGTAACCCCTCTTCATCTTCTTTTTAAAATTTGGACCTAGGCTGTCCACAGAAACCAACAGTTCTACTACCCCTGAGGGTAACTGTAGAAAGCCTGGCCTTCATGTAGAAAGACTGTGGTCACCCAATGTAGCCCTTGTCTGGGAAAGAAAATATAGCTAACTTTGGAAAACTCATTTGCCAAGATATTTAAGCTACATTCTGCCCTATTGAGTTTATTATTAGAAAATGTGACAGATTGATCTGTATCTACCTTAGTTTTTTCTTGTCAATTCTTTAGAACTCCCAGGCCAAGAGAAAGGATGCTATTTATTGGAACATTTGAAATCCAATATGAAGTAGAGCCTTCAGCTATGTAGTATTTTGACTTTGGCAGATTACTAAGGTTGACAGAGGTTTGTATCCACAGATGAGTGTATGTCTTTACTCACTCTGCTCTGGTCTTAATCAAGTCTGGGGCATTTGAAAGCTGAGAAAAGACTGGGTCTTTGGAGAATATGGCATCAGAGATCCTTTTGGAGATCAAATCTCTTTCCCCAAGTGAATCCAGATAGATACCTCTAGGAGCTGTTGATGCTTTAGGGGAGTAACTTTGTGGAGGTGGGACTAAAATTGCCCAAATACACAGCTGAGAGCCACCTCTAAAGGGACAGCAACCCTTCCAAGTGACCACAGCCCTACTGGTTAAGCCTAGCAGACTAAGTTAAAAGAATACAGCACAGTGAGGTTGCTGCTGCTGCTGCTGAGTCGCTGCAGTCATGTCCAGCTCTGTGTGACCCCACAGACAGCAGCCCACTAGGCTTCGCCATCCTTGGGATTCTCCAGGTAAGAACACGAGTGGGTTGCCATTTCCTTCTCCAGTGCATGAAGGTGAAAAGTGAAAGGGAAGTTGCTCAGTCGTCTCCGACTCTTACCGACCCCATGGACTGCAGCCTGCCAGCCTCCTCTGTCCATGGGATTTTCCAGGCAAGTACTGGAGTGGGGTGCCATTGCCTTTTCTGCATAGTGAGGTCAAGGGGTGTTATATTCCCTTCCTGATTCATCCTTCCATGTGGAAGGAGCTCTTTAGAGTAACAGTCCTGGCAGTGTTGCACTCTGTCACTGGCTTGTCCTGCAGGGAGGATAAGGTGACATAGTTTATTAGAATGTAGGGGAAGAACTCAGTCTTTTTCTTCCCTCTGTTAGTGTCCTTAAGACATTTACATCTAGTTCTGTTCTGTGCGGCATTGCACAAAAACGCACTCCTATGCATGTGGCGGTGCATGGTGGTTCAATGCTGTCTGTGCCTCAGTGGATGAGTTTGCTTAATTCTCTGGTTAAATATTAGGAATCTTACTTGCCTGCAGACGAACGTTCTGTTGTCTTTTCTCAGCTTTTCAGTAATAAGGGGGATGTTTGACTTCCAGCTGCCTTACTGTTCATCCTGGTTTTTCAACAAATTCAGAATGAAGGCTAGGAAAGGAGATTCTATTTATTGGGCTTTCCCAAACAATAGTTAAACACTTATTGAGCACTTATGAAGTATTAAGCACTTTGCACATTAAAACTCAACTACACACTAATAATTTCTCAAGGTAAGTTATGAAATGGATGCCATTATTTTATTCATTTTATAGATGAGCAAATGTCTGTTTAGAGAAACTCAGTGATATGCCTGTGCCGCATTAAAAATACACCCACCCCGAATTAAGTAATATGCCAACCCAGCTGACAAATGGTGGTGCTGGCACTCAAGCATAGGACAGTGTGACCTAGAACCCGGCCATTCTCTTTGTCCAAATTTCCTATTTGAGAGCAAAAAGGGAGTTAAAAATGTAGTCTCAGATTGTAGGTAAAACAATTATATTGTACATCTCACTCAGCAGTGAAAACCGGAAAGCTTTCCTCTAAGATTAGGAACAAAGTCATCTGCATTCACCACTGTGACACGGCAGTAGAAGTCTAGCCTGAGCAATTAGACAACAGAAAGAAAGAGAAGACATCCAGACTGGAAGGGAGAAGTCACTACTTGTGGAGGACATGGTTTCATATACAGAAAATTCTAAAGACTTTGCCAAAAAAATCAACCAACCAAACAAAAAAAAAACCTGTTAGAGCTAATAATTGATTTCGGTAAAGTTGCAGAGTACAAAATCAATATACAAAATCTGTTGCATTGCTATACGCTTTACAATGAACTACCACAAAGAAAAACTAATAATAAGCCTACTTACAGTGACATCAAAGATGATAAATACCTAGAAATAAATTTAACCAGGGAGATGAAAGACCTGTGTACTGAAAACAGACACTGATGAAAGAAGTTGAAGGACACACAAATAATGGAAAGATATTCCATGCTTACAAATAGGAAAAATTAATGTTGTTAAAATGTACATATTACCATGCCATATCAATAGCGTTTTTCACTGAAATAGAACATAATCCTAAAACTTATATAAAACCACAAAAGACCCCAAAATAACCAGAGCAATCTTGAGAAAGAAGAACAAAGCTGGAAGTATCACACTCCCTGGTTTCAAACTGTATTGCATCGCTATTGTAATCAAAACAGTGTGATGCCAGCATAGAAACAGACACATAGATAAAATGAACAGAGAGCCCAGAAATAAAACCATGCATATATAAACAGCTGATTTATGATAAAGGAGCCAAGACTAAACAGTGGGGAAAGCGCCATCTCTTCAATAAGTGGTGTTGGGACATCCACGTGCAAATGTTTGGCAGAAACCAACACAATACTGAAAGCAATTATCCTTCAATTAAAAATGAACTTAGAAAAAAGAAACTAATCTTCCACTATTACACAAAAATTAACTCAAAGTGGATTAAACACTTGAATATACGACCTGAAACCATACAATTCCTAGAGGAAAACACAGGTGCTGAACTCCTTGACATCAATCTTGGCGATGAGCTTTTGGTCCTGACTCCAAAAGCAAAGGCAATAAAAACGAAAACAAACAGTTGGGGTGATAGCTAAGATGCTTCTGGACAGCAAAGGAAGTTATCAACACAATGAAAAGGCAACCTACTGAATGGGAGAAAATATTTGCAAATTACATATCCACTAAGGTGTTACTATCCAAAATATACTACTAATAGCAAAACAACAACACACCCCAAGAAATCTGATTTTTTAAAATGGGCAGAGGATCTGAATAGACAGTTTACAAAGAAGGCATACAGATGGCCAACAGGCACATAAAAAGTTGCTCAACATCATCGTTCCTCAGGGAGATACAAATGAAAACTACAATAAGAAATGACCTCACAACTTAAAAGATATGTATATTTATTTCTTTGGCTGTGCCAGTCTCAGTTGTGGCATGTGGGAGCTTCCTCTGTGGCATGTAAGATCTAGTTCTCTGACCAGGGATCAGACTGGGCCCCGCTTTGGGAGCTGAGTCTAAGCCACTGGACCACCAAGTAAGTCCCTCACCTCATATCTTTACACTAAGCAAGAAATAAGTGTTGGTGAGGATGTGGACAAAAGGGAACCCTTAGGTGCTGATAATGTATCTACATAGTTAAACTGTAAAATAAGATTTCCAAACGCTGAAGAGCAAGAAAGGGGCTTGCATTGTCACAAGGAGTCCCCTTTATTTATCTAGGACTTACTCTCTTGTTGGTCAGTGGGCCCCTGAGCTAAATGTGATGAAACAACAGCAACAAAGACATTGCATTTTTTCAGATGTTAGAGATTTTCTGGTTCTAAGTGAACAAGGTGTAACTAATTTTATTACCTTTTACTACCTGGCCTTTTCTCCTTTGGCCAAAACAAAAAGATGTTTCCTATTTTTTGCAAGAATGATTTTCTCCAGTAACAGCTGTGAGAAAAAATTACGTGCAATAACAGCCACCTAATATATTTTTATATTAAAATGTCATTCAAAACAGTTTGTAAGAAGCGATATAAGAATAGAGGAATTGAATACGCTTTATTGACATAAGTGGTTGAACACTAAAGCAAAAGTAACTTCTCTCTAAGATCTTAGCTTATTTTTTTTTGACTGCGCTGCACTGCATGTGGTCCCAGACCAGCTATTGAACCCTTATCCCCTGCAGTGGGAAGTGTACAGTCTTAAATGCTGGGTCCCCAGGGAAGCCCCAAAATCTTAGTTAAAATGTGCCTTTCCGAAGAGATTTTCCTTGAGCTCTGCATCTAGAGTAACTTGCCACTCTAGTCATGCTATTTAGCTTCATTCCTTTCATTCATATTCCTATCATATATTTCCTTGTTTATATTTGCTTATTTTCTATCTTTCCTCCACTGAAATCCAAACTCTAGCCCATGTTTTATTACCTCTGTGCCTAGAACACTGCACATAGTAAGCACATGATACTTGTTGACTGAATAAATCCTTTTTGGAAACAAAAATGTTAACCATTTACTCTAGTTTGCTGCTGCTGCTAAATCACTTCAGTCGTGTCCGACTCTGTGTGACCCCATAGACGGCAGCCCACCAGGCTCCCCCATCCCTGGGATTCTCCAGGCAAGACTACTGGAGTGGGTTGCCATTTCCTTCTCCAATGCATGAAAGAGAAAAGTGAAAGTGAAGTCGCTCAGTCTGCCCGACTGTTAGCGACCCCATGGACTGCAGCCCACCAGGCTCCTCCGTCCATTGGATTTTCCAGGCAAGAGTACTGGGGTGGGGTGCCATTGCCTTCCCCGTTACTCTAGGCTAGCCCACCAATTTGTATTTTGTTTTCATTGTTACTCAGCCTGTCAACAGTTTATTATATATTTTCTCCTCACTGTAGTGTTAGTTGATCAGTCATGTCCAACTCTTTTGCAGCCCCATGGACTGTAGCCTGCCAGACTCCTCTGTCCATGGAATTCTCCAGGCAGCAGTACTGGAGTGGGTTGCCATTCCCTTCTCCAGGGGATCTTACTGACCAAGGGTCCAAACCCGCATCTCCTGTATTGTACGCAGTTTCTTTACTGTCTGAATCATCAGGGAAGTAGACTTATTTATTTGTGGATGTGATTCCAGTCATTCTGATTTACTGGATTATAGTGGAGAGCATTTTTCAGACACTTAACAGAGCAGTGTTTGGTGTGAGGTGTATTATAACTAGGTTTTGCTAGTAAAGTATTAGAGCTCATGGATTTTTGAAGAACTAAATCAGAGTAGGGTTTTTTCCCCTTTTAAAAAACCATACCACTGACTTGTGTTTTCTGAGTGAAAGAGAAAGGGGTGGACTGCCAGGATGCTTCTAACCCTGGGCCCCCAAAAGCAAGTATGTTGAGAAGATAGAGTGTGATCCACTGCTCTGGACTTCTCTATCTGCTGCGTGGACTAGGAGGAGTGAGATTATGTTCTGGCCCTTGTGTCAGCTGGGCTTCCCTGGTGGCTCAGATGGTAAAGAATTTGCATGCAATACAGGAGACGCCGGTTCCATCCCCGGGTTGGGAAGATCCCCTGGAGAAAGGAATGGCAACCGACCCCAGTCTTCTTGCCTGGAGAATTACATGGACAGAGGAGCCTGGCGGGCTACAGTCCAGAAGAGTTGAACATGACTGAGTGACTAACACTACTGCACTGCTTGTCTCAGTTGAAGAGAAATTAAGTGTAGACTGCAAGGTTAGGTCGGAGAAGGCAATGGCACCCCACTCCAGTACTCCTGCCTGGGAAATCCCATGGATGGAGGAGCCTGGTGGGCTGCAGTCCATGGGGTCGCTAAGAGTCGGACACGACTGAGCGACTTCACTTTCACTTTTCACTTTCATGCATTGGAGAAGGAAATGGCAACCCACTCCAGTGTTCTTGCCTGGAGAATCCCAGGGACGGGGGAGCCTGGTGGACTACCGTCTATGGGGTCGCATAGAGTCGGACATGACTGAAGTGACTTAGCAGCAGCAGCAGCAAGGTTAGGTTGGAGCATCCATCACCCATGTCTGACAGATGGGTGGTAAACTCAGTGCCAGGTACGCTGGAGGGGCTCAGTTGATACAGGCTCATTTTCTTTAACACTTTCACACATAATTTATTGATATGGACTCACCAATACTGCTGAAGCTCCAGCTACTACTTGTTGGTTTCAATTTGCAACTTGTACAAGCAGAGCAGGACTTATCATTGAAGCTGGGAGGGTCTGGCACTACGTGTTTAGAAAAATAATTTCATTTCTTATATTTTGGGGGATAGGAACAAAAGGGGAATAGTGTATTTCTTTGTGCCCTGAGAATCACATGTTTTCTTTTGGCCTTGACATGGTCATAAAATGTTTTCTTTAAAGGAAGAATTTATAGAAAAGCCATGTTCATGTTGAATGATTTTAGGATTGATTTGTTTTTTTATAAATTTCTTTCTAATTGTGTGTGTGTGGTTTTTTTTTTTTACATTGCAAAAGAAGTAGATTCTGGCTATAAAGTCCAAACTATCCCTGGGGACAATGAAATTCACCAAGTCATTTGTTGTGACAAAATAGCTTATCAGTCATAGTTAAAGCAATCCAGGAGTTTGTAAAGATATTTTGACTAGTCCTTGTGAAAGATTTACTTCTTAAAACAAGTCCAAAATATTTAAGATACTCAGATAGCAAATGTACTCTTACATATCAAAAGTCAAAAAACATTTAGGAGATCATGTATTTAGGAGTCCATGTATGGACTCAATAAAACACTTGAAAATATTTTGTCTTATAGTCACACATTTTATTACAAATTTATTTTGTATAGAAAAGCAAGTTTGAAATCTATTTACAAGAACTATATACATTTACATATATTATATACAGTTAATGAATGGGCAGAGAAAGACAATATATATGAAAGAATATGCCACTGTACATGGTTTATTATCTGGTTCTTAGTGTTACTGAATCTTTATTGTAGTAATAAATACAGTTCTATATTTACAAATCTTATAAAACATCTCATAAATGTATTTTTTTCAATCCCAAGTTAAAACATCTGATCAAAATAAAGACGCTTATATAAAAATAAATCTACCTAATAGTCTTTCGGTTTGGATTTATTGAAGCTAATGTAGTATAACAGAAATTATGAATTAATCATTTGACCTTTAGTATTTAATAATTCTGCCTCTTATAATACCTAACACATATTAAACATGGAATAAGCAGAGAAGTCATTTTTTGACATCAAGTGGGTTGACCCGAAGACAACATAGCTAAAACCAAGCCAAATAAACAGGAGAATATGTTACCAAGTTTTTGGTGAGCCAAAACTGGTTTCAGTCACTGCTGCCAAAGCTACGAGAGATACGTGTGAGAAGCTATGTCAGTGGATTTAATTTATGTTGTGTCTGCATTTGATTATTACCTTATGATATGTCAGTGTGAATCAAGCGATAAAACCGCCTGTGAAAAATGTGCACTCAGCCAAGGTAAAAAAAAATCCCAGGTTGCTTTCCATCTTTTCTAAATATAGCCATTGCCGGCAATGGACTTTTCTTCTCATCTCTGGGCACCAAGGAGTTAAAGTGAATTAGAGAAATCAAACCTTGTCTGTACCTGATTGCTTTCATGGTAATTTAAGAATTTAAGTTCATTTTCTTTTCAAAATATTTGTAAGCAATTTTATTCCACTGAGGGTAGAATCATCTAGTGCTGATTCATAAAATCTAGCATCTCTAAAAATGATGTGAACATGAATGAATGAGTAGTACCTTATGTTATCCATTCACAGGGGGATTGGTGACCTGGAAGGATCTTTTCTGGGAAAAGTGAAGCAGTACAAGCATCTCCACATGGTCATTAAGATGAAATCCTATTGTCACAACCATTACTTAATAATGTAGGCTATTTAAAATTCTTATTCTTCTGATATCTCCAAGCATATTTTAAGGGATTTTCTGGTTTAAAACCTCTTTTGTAAACAAGTGAGTTGAAAACGAATTCAATTGAAATCATGGAGAATTTTTTGGATATTTCAATCTGCTTTTTAAATATATATGTATTTTAGGCTTACCAGAAAAGTCGGACTATCTATCATAGCTGAACAAATTATATGAGCAGCATTTATACTCATTTTTCACTTTCTAGTGTCAACAATTATCAGCTTTTTGACACAGAGACTTTTTTAAAAAATTGAATTTCAACTCAGTTCTTTTTGGTTCCTGCTCTGATGTACTCAACCTCATATTTTTGGGTTTTCAATTTTTGACAACTTTTCCTCTAATATTAATTAGAGACACGGGACAAATGCCACAGACGAAAGATGACAGGTTTCGGTCATCGGATAAGCTGGTGGTGACCCGGAACCGGAAGGCAGATCGTAGGCTATGCTGGCACTGGTGAAGGTCACCAAGGCTTGGGTTGAGTCACAGGACTGTTTCTCCACATCGTCAGAGTTAATAGACATCAGGCTTGTGTGTTTCGATCTTGTCCAAAAGTGGGTTTGCCTTCCCAGGCTCCCCAGATCCTCCTTAAAGTGGGGATTGAAGAGGATGTAGAGAAGGGGATTGAGGCAGGCAGGAAGGGGGACGATCACCAGGAGGATAAACTTAATGACTTCCGGGCTGATGAAGGTGAGGTTCAGTAAAGAGGAGAAGGACAAGAAAGCCACGGGACAGTGCAGGATGCAGTTGGTGAAGAGCAGCAGCGCCACGTGTTTCACCATGGAGCAGTCCCACATGCTCTCCAGGTCTCCCTTTTCTAAGCGACAGTAGAGCCTGGTGTNGACTTCCGGGCTGATGAAGGTGAGGTTCAGTAAAGAGGAGAAGGACAAGAAAGCCACGGGACAGTGCAGGATGCAGTTGGTGAAGAGCAGCAGCGCCACGTGTTTCACCATGGAGCAGTCCCACATGCTCTCCAGGTCTCCCTTTTCTAAGCGACAGTAGAGCCTGGTGTAGGCGACCGTCATCACGAGGAAGCAAAGCGAGTTCAGCAGGACGAGGGCCACCATGTAGCCGGTAGCACGCGGCTCCCCGAAGGGCAGCGGCAGGCAGAGCGGGGAGGCGCTGTACTCGCTGCCCCCCAGCAGGGGCACGGCGGCCACGGTGCCCGCCAGCAGCGCGCAGAGCGCCAGGGTCGCTCTCAGGCTGGGGAAGGGAGTTTGCCTTTCGAATTTTGCTGAGCATTTCACCGACCACCCCCGCTCCAGGGCTGCCAGGGTGAGCAGGAAAACGGAAGATTCCGAAGCAAAAATGGACAAAAAGCCGACGACCTGGCAGCCGACCGCCTGCTCCCACCAGGCACCGTGTTGCGCAAAGCTGCCGAAAGTGAAGGCGTCCACGCCAGCCAGCACTGCACTGGACACCCCCATGAGCATGTTGGCCGCGGCTATTAGCCCGATTAGCAGTTTTATGGAGGATATGTACACTGCGGCTCTGAACACTGTGGAGGTCACCAAGGCATTACACGTCAGTGCCAAAACCGCTATGGTCCACACACCAATTCGGATCAGCCAGCTACCGAACAGGTATTCACAAAGTTTGAAAGGGCCTAGGAATCCAAAGAAGAGACAAATGGGTGTCAAATGAGGGTTCACGACTTTTGCCACACTCCCCTTTCGGTTTCTCTTATCGGGACACCAAGAGATACAGGCCAGTAACAGCCCTGGGAATAGCTGTCCTCTTGTGACACGCTCCACTTTATTAAGTGGAAAAAAAAAAAACCCAAGTGAAAGTGTTAGTGGCTGAGTTGAGTCTGACCCCATGGACTGTAGCCGACCAGGCTTCTCTGTCTGGGGAATTCTTCAGCAAGAATACTGGAGTGGGTAGCCATTCCCTTCCAAGGGATCCTCCCGACCCAGGGATCAAACCAGGGTCTCCTGCATTGCAGGCAGATTCTTTGCCTTCTGAGCCACCAGGGAATCCGCTTCATTAAATCACTATTTAATGTAAAGATGAGTATACCAGGTGCCCAGGTTTTCAGCCTATACCCAGAGAAATGGAGCCAGAGAGTTTTTACATTACTGGATTCTGGCTCCCTAAATATAGCGGTGTGGGGGCCAGGTAACAAACCAGATCTCCTGGACTTTTTATTATTAATGTATCTTTCCAGAATGCTTCAAAAACGTTCTGTACATAGGGAAGCAGAATCCTAGGGATACACTCTGTGATTTTAGAAGAGGACGTGTGAGTCCTGTGCATTTCATGAGAATGTCATCTTAGGTTTAGACTGACATTTGCTGTTTAGGAGCAAGGAACCATCAAACTGTTGAAAGTAAAATATCAACCCTCCTCTGCTGTCTTCCTCCTCCCCCAGAATGGATTATCCTATTTCAGAGAAAGGGACTAACAATGAAGTAATTAACACACATAGATATTTTTACTTATCTCTAAAACTATTATTTGCTTTAACTAGATAGGTTCTCTTTAGAGAGAACCTAAAAATCACTGTCAAAAATCAGTGCTTACATGAAGCAAGACTGTTGCATACCAGTTCAAGCTAAAGAGCTAATATTCTAAAAATTACATATACCTCTAACTACATGATTGGTTCTTTAATACTCCTCCGTCCATTGGATTTTCCAGGCAAGAGTACTGGGGTGGGGTGCCATTGCCTTCCCCGTTACTCTAGGCTAGCCCACCAATTTGTATTTTGTTTTCATTGTTACTCAGCCTGTCAACAGTTTATTATATATTTTCTCCTCACTGTAGTGTTAGTTGATCAGTCATGTCCAACTCTTTTGCAGCCCCATGGACTGTAGCCTGCCAGACTCCTCTGTCCATGGAATTCTCCAGGCAGCAGTACTGGAGTGGGTTGCCATTCCCTTCTCCAGGGGATCTTACTGACCAAGGGTCCAAACCCGCATCTCCTGTATTGTACGCAGTTTCTTTACTGTCTGAATCATCAGGGAAGTAGACTTATTTATTTGTGGATGTGATTCCAGTCATTCTGATTTACTGGATTATAGTGGAGAGCATTTTTCAGACACTTAACAGAGCAGTGTTTGGTGTGAGGTGTATTATAACTAGGTTTTGCTAGTAAAGTATTAGAGCTCATGGATTTTTGAAGAACTAAATCAGAGTAGGGTTTTTTCCCCTTTTAAAAAACCATACCACTGACTTGTGTTTTCTGAGTGAAAGAGAAAGGGGTGGACTGCCAGGATGCTTCTAACCCTGGGCCCCCAAAAGCAAGTATGTTGAGAAGATAGAGTGTGATCCACTGCTCTGGACTTCTCTATCTGCTGCGTGGACTAGGAGGAGTGAGATTATGTTCTGGCCCTTGTGTCAGCTGGGCTTCCCTGGTGGCTCAGATGGTAAAGAATTTGCATGCAATACAGGAGACGCCGGTTCCATCCCCGGGTTGGGAAGATCCCCTGGAGAAAGGAATGGCAACCGACCCCAGTCTTCTTGCCTGGAGAATTACATGGACAGAGGAGCCTGGCGGGCTACAGTCCAGAAGAGTTGAACATGACTGAGTGACTAACACTACTGCACTGCTTGTCTCAGTTGAAGAGAAATTAAGTGTAGACTGCAAGGTTAGGTCGGAGAAGGCAATGGCACCCCACTCCAGTACTCCTGCCTGGGAAATCCCATGGATGGAGGAGCCTGGTGGGCTGCAGTCCATGGGGTCGCTAAGAGTCGGACACGACTGAGCGACTTCACTTTCACTTTTCACTTTCATGCATTGGAGAAGGAAATGGCAACCCACTCCAGTGTTCTTGCCTGGAGAATCCCAGGGACGGGGGAGCCTGGTGGACTACCGTCTATGGGGTCGCATAGAGTCGGACATGACTGAAGTGACTTAGCAGCAGCAGCAGCAAGGTTAGGTTGGAGCATCCATCACCCATGTCTGACAGATGGGTGGTAAACTCAGTGCCAGGTACGCTGGAGGGGCTCAGTTGATACAGGCTCATTTTCTTTAACACTTTCACACATAATTTATTGATATGGACTCACCAATACTGCTGAAGCTCCAGCTACTACTTGTTGGTTTCAATTTGCAACTTGTACAAGCAGAGCAGGACTTATCATTGAAGCTGGGAGGGTCTGGCACTACGTGTTTAGAAAAATAATTTCATTTCTTATATTTTGGGGGATAGGAACAAAAGGGGAATAGTGTATTTCTTTGTGCCCTGAGAATCACATGTTTTCTTTTGGCCTTGACATGGTCATAAAATGTTTTCTTTAAAGGAAGAATTTATAGAAAAGCCATGTTCATGTTGAATGATTTTAGGATTGATTTGTTTTTTTATAAATTTCTTTCTAATTGTGTGTGTGTGGTTTTTTTTTTTTACATTGCAAAAGAAGTAGATTCTGGCTATAAAGTCCAAACTATCCCTGGGGACAATGAAATTCACCAAGTCATTTGTTGTGACAAAATAGCTTATCAGTCATAGTTAAAGCAATCCAGGAGTTTGTAAAGATATTTTGACTAGTCCTTGTGAAAGATTTACTTCTTAAAACAAGTCCAAAATATTTAAGATACTCAGATAGCAAATGTACTCTTACATATCAAAAGTCAAAAAACATTTAGGAGATCATGTATTTAGGAGTCCATGTATGGACTCAATAAAACACTTGAAAATATTTTGTCTTATAGTCACACATTTTATTACAAATTTATTTTGTATAGAAAAGCAAGTTTGAAATCTATTTACAAGAACTATATACATTTACATATATTATATACAGTTAATGAATGGGCAGAGAAAGACAATATATATGAAAGAATATGCCACTGTACATGGTTTATTATCTGGTTCTTAGTGTTACTGAATCTTTATTGTAGTAATAAATACAGTTCTATATTTACAAATCTTATAAAACATCTCATAAATGTATTTTTTTCAATCCCAAGTTAAAACATCTGATCAAAATAAAGACGCTTATATAAAAATAAATCTACCTAATAGTCTTTCGGTTTGGATTTATTGAAGCTAATGTAGTATAACAGAAATTATGAATTAATCATTTGACCTTTAGTATTTAATAATTCTGCCTCTTATAATACCTAACACATATTAAACATGGAATAAGCAGAGAAGTCATTTTTTGACATCAAGTGGGTTGACCCGAAGACAACATAGCTAAAACCAAGCCAAATAAACAGGAGAATATGTTACCAAGTTTTTGGTGAGCCAAAACTGGTTTCAGTCACTGCTGCCAAAGCTACGAGAGATACGTGTGAGAAGCTATGTCAGTGGATTTAATTTATGTTGTGTCTGCATTTGATTATTACCTTATGATATGTCAGTGTGAATCAAGCGATAAAACCGCCTGTGAAAAATGTGCACTCAGCCAAGGTAAAAAAAAATCCCAGGTTGCTTTCCATCTTTTCTAAATATAGCCATTGCCGGCAATGGACTTTTCTTCTCATCTCTGGGCACCAAGGAGTTAAAGTGAATTAGAGAAATCAAACCTTGTCTGTACCTGATTGCTTTCATGGTAATTTAAGAATTTAAGTTCATTTTCTTTTCAAAATATTTGTAAGCAATTTTATTCCACTGAGGGTAGAATCATCTAGTGCTGATTCATAAAATCTAGCATCTCTAAAAATGATGTGAACATGAATGAATGAGTAGTACCTTATGTTATCCATTCACAGGGGGATTGGTGACCTGGAAGGATCTTTTCTGGGAAAAGTGAAGCAGTACAAGCATCTCCACATGGTCATTAAGATGAAATCCTATTGTCACAACCATTACTTAATAATGTAGGCTATTTCAAATTCTTATTCTTCTGATATCTCCAAGCATATTTTAAGGGATTTTCTGGTTTAAAACCTCTTTTGTAAACAAGTGAGTTGAAAACGAATTCAATTGAAATCATGGAGAATTTTTTGGATATTTCAATCTGCTTTTTAAATATATATGTATTTTAGGCTTACCAGAAAAGTCGGACTATCTATCATAGCTGAACAAATTATATGAGCAGCATTTATACTCATTTTTCACTTTCTAGTGTCAACAATTATCAGCTTTTTGACACAGAGACTTTTTTAAAAAATTGAATTTCAACTCAGTTCTTTTTGGTTCCTGCTCTGATGTACTCAACCTCATATTTTTGGGTTTTCAATTTTTGACAACTTTTCCTCTAATATTAATTAGAGACACGGGACAAATGCCACAGACGAAAGATGACAGGTTTCGGTCATCGGATAAGCTGGTGGTGACCCGGAACCGGAAGGCAGATCGTAGGCTATGCTGGCACTGGTGAAGGTCACCAAGGCTTGGGTTGAGTCACAGGACTGTTTCTCCACATCGTCAGAGTTAATAGACATCAGGCTTGTGTGTTTCGATCTTGTCCAAAAGTGGGTTTGCCTTCCCAGGCTCCCCAGATCCTCCTTAAAGTGGGGATTGAAGAGGATGTAGAGAAGGGGATTGAGGCAGGCAGGAAGGGGGACGATCACCAGGAGGATAAACTTAATGACTTCCGGGCTGATGAAGGTGAGGTTCAGTAAAGAGGAGAAGGACAAGAAAGCCACGGGACAGTGCAGGATGCAGTTGGTGAAGAGCAGCAGCGCCACGTGTTTCACCATGGAGCAGTCCCACATGCTCTCCAGGTCTCCCTTTTCTAAGCGACAGTAGAGCCTGGTGTAGGCGACCGTCATCACGAGGAAGCAAAGCGAGTTCAGCAGGACGAGGGCCACCATGTAGCCGGTAGCACGCGGCTCCCCGAAGGGCAGCGGCAGGCAGAGCGGGGAGGCGCTGTACTCGCTGCCCCCCAGCAGGGGCACGGCGGCCACGGTCCCCGCCAGCAGCGCGCAGAGCGCCAGGGTCGCTCTCAGGCTGGGGAAGGGAGTTTGCCTTTCGAATTTTGCTGAGCATTTCACCGACCACCCCCGCTCCAGGGCTGCCAGGGTGAGCAGGAAAACGGAAGATTCCGAAGCAAAAATGGACAAAAAGCCGACGACCTGGCAGCCGACCGCCTGCTCCCACCAGGCACCGTGTTGCGCAAAGCTGCCGAAAGTGAAGGCGTCCACGCCAGCCAGCACTGCACTGGACACCCCCATGAGCATGTTGGCCGCGGCTATTAGCCCGATTAGCAGTTTTATGGAGGATATGTACACTGCGGCTCTGAACACTGTGGAGGTCACCAAGGCATTACACGTCAGTGCCAAAACCGCTATGGTCCACACACCAATTCGGATCAGCCAGCTACCGAACAGGTATTCACAAAGTTTGAAAGGGCCTAGGAATCCAAAGAAGAGACAAATGGGTGTCAAATGAGGGTTCACGACTTTTGCCACACTCCCCTTTCGGTTTCTCTTATCGGGACACCAAGAGATACAGGCCAGTAACAGCCCTGGGAATAGCTGTCCTCTTGTGACACGCTCCACTTTATTAAGTGGAAAAAAAAAAAACCAAGTGAAAGTGTTAGTGGCTGAGTTGAGTCTGACCCCATGGACTGTTGCCGACCAGGCTTCTCTGTCTGGGGAATTCTTCAGCAAGAATACTGGAGTGGGTAGCCATTCCCTTCCAAGGGATCCTCCCGACCCAGGGATCAAACCAGGGTCTCCTGCATTGCAGGCAGATTCTTTGCCTTCTGAGCCACCAGGGAATCCGCTTCATTAAATCACTATTTAATGTAAAGATGAGTATACCAGGTGCCCAGGTTTTCAGCCTATACCCAGAGAAATGGAGCCAGAGAGTTTTTACATTACTGGATTCTGGCTCCCTAAATATAGCGGTGTGGGGGCCAGGTAACAAACCAGATCTCCTGGACTTTTTATTATTAATGTATCTTTCCAGAATGCTTCAAAAACGTTCTGTACATAGGGAAGCAGAATCCTAGGGATACACTCTGTGATTTTAGAAGAGGACGTGTGAGTCCTGTGCATTTCATGAGAATGTCATCTTAGGTTTAGACTGACATTTGCTGTTTAGGAGCAAGGAACCATCAAACTGTTGAAAGTAAAATATCAACCCTCCTCTGCTGTCTTCCTCCTCCCCCAGAACGGATTATCCTATTTCAGAGAAAGGGACTAACAATGAAGTAATTAACACACATAGATATTTTTACTTATCTCTAAAACTATTATTTGCTTTAACTAGATAGGTTCTCTTTAGAGAGAACCTAAAAATCACTGTCAAAAATCAGTGCTTACATGAAGCAAGACTGTTGCATACCAGTTCAAGCTAAAGAGCTAATATTCTAAAAATTACATATACCTCTAACTACATGATTGGTTCTTTAATTTCCATTAATCTGAATCAAAAGTCTCCTATAAAAATCCTGCTTATGACTGGAGACCAACTCCAGGGAATGAATATTTGTATTTTAAATGTCTGCATGAGATGGGATATTGATGAGCTGCTAAGATGTCACAGATTTTGCCTTGAGGTGTAGCTGAATGTCACTGCCGGCTTCAGAGTTAAGGGTGGGTACCGCTCCTGAGGCTGTTGGGACACCTTTCTCACCTGGGGAAGGTGAGCACCGCACTGGATGAAGGGCTCTCAGGTCTTCCTCAAAGTCAAGTAGGAAATCTTCAAGATCACGCTCATCTGCAGGAATGAGAAATTCTGGAATGATTAGTTCTCTCTTTAGAGGGACCAACTCCCAGGGAGGAGAGGCCTGGATTGCCCTGGAGACATGAAATGTCACAGAGGAAACTGAAGGGCAAACATCCCACTTCTCCCTGGGCTTTCTCTCAAGTCTATGATGTAGTTGCTTTGGGATGTTCCACTCAAGCTACTGTTTGACAACTATCCCAGCAGAACTGGGGATGAGGGATGGTAACCAACCCCGGGTTCCTTGACATAATGTTGGAGCTCTCTCATTCTGTTCTTGTTCCCTGAAGCTCACTATGGCCCCAAATCGCTCTGACCTAAATTAGAGAGAGAGCGTGGGTCTCTCCATTCAGTGGAAGAACCGCTTTATGCAATGTTCTAACGCTCAGGTGGCTACAGTGCAGATGTTCTGGACTGTGTTCTCTGAACACAAGAGGGAGAATTAGTAAGCTTCCATCTTTTGGGGGTATTCTGTTAAACAGAGGACAAATCACAAAACTGGTCGGTGCTTGGGTTAGCTACCCGTGAAACAGGAGTTTTTTAAATCTAACACACTTTCCCCAAGACACTGATTTAATTGGTCTGGTGTGGGGTTCGGGCATGAGTATTTTTAAAAAACTTTTGTGTGATTCCAACACACAGCCCAGGATTGGGAATCACAGTCTCTGAAAATAAACTCCATGAAGAACCTCTTCTCTCTTGTTCATTGTGTTCTTCTAGGACCTAGAACAGTGCCTGGCACATTTTAGACATTCTAATTTTTTTTTTTTTGAGGGGGAGGAGGGGCTGGTGAATAAATATACTAGAAATTGGGGTGAACGAGGCAGGAAAAACAAAAATGAAAGCAACAAAAAACAAGAGCAAGACAGACGCTATAGCCTGAAACAAAAAAAGCCAAGGGCTAGAATACCTGCTCCTTAATCAGATACGTTTTGCAGGAAGCCAAGTCAATAAAATGTGCAGACAGAACAAAGCATACTTGCTTGGGAATCAACAAATCATTAACACCCAGAGGAAGAAAAGCCAGTCTGTTTAGACTCTGTGCAAACTTGCACGGTTGGCAAGAAAAGGAAGGCACCCGCTTGTTACCACAGGTGTGGTTTGAGGTGCATTGTTGTCTGTTTAAGTCAGGTCTTACTTCAAGGAAAGCCAAGTGCTTTACAGACATTATCTCATTTCACTTTCCTGACAGATCGCCTTGTGGGGGGTAGAAGATGAAAATGTTTTAGGATTAATTGGGTAAGAAGTTGGATTCCTAAGCTCTTCTGCTGAAATATGGGGGCACCTGAAATGTCTATATCCTCCACTCTACTTGGGTTTAAGAATAAAAATACTTACCTTCTGGAGTAAAAAGCTCAGAAGCATGTTTGAAAAAGGTATCCACAGGGATGAGACCCTCTTAAAAGTTTATGAAAGTACTGATAATCAGTGTTAATATTTACCCCAGAGGATACTGGATGCTAAAAGGGATCTAATGATAAGCATGAAGAATTCACTTACACAAAAGATGACATTTCAGACTGAGTCCTAAAGGGGTTTTCTCTTTCTCTGAGACTCTTTAAAAAGTAGAGTGATTCTCAGCTTGTTGGGGTGAT
Source organism: Oreotragus oreotragus (assembly GCA_006410675.1). NCBI lineage: Eukaryota > Metazoa > Chordata > Mammalia > Artiodactyla > Bovidae > Oreotragus > Oreotragus oreotragus. Next base: position 71,984 of record SJYX01006324.1, on the reverse strand, counting down.
TATATGGAGGTTTGTCTGGAGTCAGATGATCTGTTTGATGACTTTCCAGGCCCCTTTCTGACACAGTTTTCTCAGTGACATAGCTGATCTTACCTTGAACTTGAAATATTCCAGCATCTTTTTTATGAAGGTCTTCTGTACTGCTGTTGTCACCTTTATTCCACTGATTAGAAATTTTATAGACATTCTCACACACTCCAAATGCACAGCACTGATATGCATAAGGCATTTCTATAACCCTTTGAATGAACAAAACCAAACAAAAACACGCACTTAAAGAAACAGATTGCTAAATATAGTGCTCTTCTTTCACTTAATACTTCTGCCTGTGGGTTTTAGCCTTAATAAATAATCTAAATTATTGACTATGTGCATAATGATGTTGGTTACAGTGCTATTCATAATAACAATGGAGTTAGAAATTATTGTCATGAAATGTTGATAGTTACTGAGGTTCATGGATATATTATTTTTTCTACTTTTGTGCTTGAAAATTTCCATAATAAAAACATAAAAAAAAGAAAAGGATTGCTGGGGAAATTGTANCTATGTGCATAATGATGTTGGTTACAGTGCTATTCATAATAACAATGGAGTTAGAAATTATTGTCATGAAATGTTGATAGTTACTGAGGTTCATGGATATATTATTTTTTCTACTTTTGTGCTTGAAAATTTCCATAATAAAAACATAAAAAAAAGAAAAGGATTGCTGGGGAAATTGTAGCACTGTTAAGTAGTATTTATAGTATCATATAGTGTTAAGTGACAAAAATGTGATATGAGTTTGTATACGTACTGTGGTCTAACAATTAAAAATACATTGGAAACCAAATCTGGAAGGAAATAGCAAAATGTTTTTAGAGGTATTTATAGACTTTTTTCCTTTCTTTTATTTCTAAACTCTGTTTTGGGGTTTTAAAATTATATGAAAAGTACTGTGGTTTAATATATATAGAGAATATACATGTATATTATCTCTATATATTATATATATTCCCTCGGTGGCTCAGTGGTAAAGAATATAAAATTTTTCAAGGGACTTCTTTATTGATAATAAGTGTGACAGGTTTTAAAGAGCATTACTTCTTCAAACAAATATTAATACATTTTATGAGAACATATTCATAAGCAAGATGAATTTTAAAATGTCAACAGGAGTACAATTATGTTATAATGTTATTTAATTACAGGCTCTAGTTTCTATCTCATGGATCAATGGTTTTCAAACTCTTTCTGTGAACTCTATGTTCCAAGAGGCATCTTTGAGAAACAAAGGAAATGTGGTCAGGAAGACACATTCTCCTACTCCAAGGTTTGTCCTAACAATGCCCCAGGGGTGGGGGACATGAAGGCATGAAATGCAATTCAAAAGAGTCCCATAAATTTTGAAAACCACTATACAATGTCTATTATTTCACATGACCACAAATGTATCTTATTAGCTTTAATGACAAACTCACTTGAGTTCTGGAAAGTTTTCAGATGATATCAAGCTCTGTAAAGCATGATTTCCTGTTAATTTTAAGTGAGTTAAACCATGTAACCCAGTTACAGGAATAGATGACAGGCGGTTGGACGAGAGGTCCCTGCAAAACATCAAACAACAATTGGCTTTTAGTCTGTGTTAGCATATAACGATTACATTAAAAAAGCAACCTCAAGATTATTAAACTGCTCCATTAAACTGCTCCAAACTGCTTAACCTCTAAGCAGAGTCCTTACTCTTAATGGTAAAAGGAACCATTTTGGTTTTAGCTCCTGACAGCTTTTCTATCTGCAATCAGAATTGCAGAAAGAAAAATGTTTTAATCATATCCAAATTGCAATTTCTACATTCAGCTTGATTTTGCCAGATGTGACGTGCTGCATGCTAAGTCATGTCCGACACTTTTGTGATGCTACGGACTGTAGCCTGCCAGGCTCCCCTGACCATGGGATTCTCCAGGCAAGGATACTGGAGTGGGTTGCCATGCCTCAATTTTG
>SJYX01006324.1:43962-55134 GCA_006410675.1 Oreotragus oreotragus | reverse complement strand
AGGAAATGGCAACCCACTCCAGTATTCTTGCCTGGAAAATTCCATGGGTAGAGGAGCCTGGTGGGCTACAGTCCATGAGGTCCCAAAGCGTCAGACACAACTGAGTACGCATAAACACATACATTGTGGATGAATCCCCCCCATGTAGTTATTTATCATATACTTACCTTTTTTGGTAAGAACATTTAATATAATAATCTATTTTTCTAGTATACTTGGGTTCAAGTTCTGAATGACGAGGTGACCTTGACACTGACATTTTGAAAATCAGTTTTTTTTTTAAAGAGATAAGCAAAAAAGCATTTCATAAGATGATCGTGAAGTGAGACGAAGCATTTGAAGATACCAAACATAAGGCAATGAATATTTTAGGTCCTAGGAAAAGAATCTTTAATATAACTTCAGCATTCAGCTAAAATCTAGCAAAACATCTCCACATATACTTCTCTGTATGGATTTTTACAGTGACTGAGACAAAACTTGGGCAAATATAGAACATTTATTGTATTATGCTTAAAAGTACAATGCATGCTATATTGCAGGATAGAAAAATTGAAAAGAACTACGACCACTTACATTGTAATAAGAGAAGGGTTGCCTACAAAGGCCTTCTCCGGTATCGACTTGATATTGTTGCTATGAAATCCTCTAGAAAGAGAGGAAAAGACAGTTTATAGAAAATAACCTGTGGGGTAAAATCATTTCATAGTTCCTTCCCCAAACCTGTGGCAATAATCAGCATTTTTGGTAACCAGAGGATAAGGTTAAATTCCTCCATGCATTTTGAAACTTTCACGCCCTCACTCTCTAGGAGAAAAGGAAATCACAAGCTGTCATTTTGAATGAGGAATAAGGAATCTGAAAATAATACCCGTGCTTTATGGAAACTTTTAACCTAGTGTTATAAAAAGAAACCATCTATCCATTGCTATCCAACAGAGCGTCATGGTCTAACGACTTGAGACAGAGGAAACCATCTTTGGAGAAACGATTATGATCACTCCTCCTGACCCCATTTGCAGCCAGGAGAAGAGAAAATTGACTTAAGCTGCAGTTAAGTGGCGATTTAGGTAATCTCCTTATGAGGACAAAATTTCCTGAGCTGAAGAAAGGTGCTCCAGCTCAGTGAGTCTGTAATAACACATTGATTCTCATCTATTGGTGTGATGTCATCTGACTGGCAGGAAGGCAGCGGTCTTGGTCTATGTGGGTCTGTGGCTGAAGGAGGTGAGTGGCAGTTTTGGGGCTGCCTGAGCCAGACAGTGATGACTTCTTGGGTAAGCGCCACATGGGCATCCTGCAGCAGAACCCCACAGAGGCTTTTTCTTGTAAACGAGCCCTGCTGTCTACCTCCTTTAGCTGTGTGTCTTATTCCTGTCTGCCATGAGAAGAGGCTCTGTGTTTATTTTTCTTTCCGAGTGTTAGAACATTACAGAGGTTATTTATGTATTTAGGTATTAAGAAAAGTAATTAAATTATAAATGTAAAAAGATGATATATGCAACCTAATAGTTGAAAATTAGTTTTATCATAGTAAAATGGTGGGGTTCTTTACAAATTAAATGATATTTATGAAGCATTAAAGGAATATGGAATAATGTATAGGAAGGCATCTAACATTATACTAAGGCTGTACACTATATTCGTCTAGTCCTAGACTCATGCACCCTAGAGAAGCTTGTTGCTGGATATGCTCAGCAAATTAGTGAATTCCAATATAGTTCTCTACATACCTATAGAGCATATAGAAATGTTGGAAAAATATGACTTAGGAAAAGAGAATGGCTTAGAGAAATACATACTTTTTTTCCTAATAAACACAGAGAAATCTATCATAAATTTTAAAACATTATGTGCTATTTTTGGTGATAGAATCAAATTAAAATACATTTTAGATGTAGTTAACCATTATTTATATGACCTTTCAGATTCTTCTTAGTCATATTATATACAATAGTCAAACACATATTAAAATACATTCACAAAGAATAGTTCTCCCACTAAATTTGTCCTACTTACAGTTCTTTAAGGTTGGAGAGTGTCCTGACTGCAGTGGGGAATTCATCAAGATTATTATAATTTAAATCTCTGAAAATAAGTAAATAGCATGTTCAGGTTTTCATTGAAAAATTCATGTACATGACATTTACAAGGAATGTTAACATGATCTTCCAATGGACCAGTATCACTGATAGCAATTCCTTCTCTTTAAGGAGAGAGACTTTGTTGGCTTGCTGAGCACCATCATTCCATAATCATCTGCATTGAAATGATCATTAGACTGATTGTGAGAAATTTCAAAGAGTCAAGGCTCAATGGCACTGGGCATGAAAAAAAGGGAAGGAGTTTAAGGTGGGCATGTACACACTGCTATATTTAAAATGGATGACCAACAAGGACCTACTGTGGATAGCACGTGGAACTCTGCTGAAGGTCGTGTGGCAGCCTGGATGGGAGGGGAGAACTTGGGGGAGGATGGATACATGTACACATGTGGCTGAGCCCCTTCTCTGTTCACCCGAAACTATCACAACATTGTTTGTTAATTGGCTATACGCTAATACAAAATAAGCACTGTTTTTTAAAGGACACGTACAGCACTGTGAATGTCCAAGTGTCTAGAACACGTGGCCAGCTGTTTGTGGTGGGCTGATGCCGTTCTTCACCTGAACCTGGCTCACCAAGCCGCCAATGAGTGTGTGCCCTCCTCGACCGCCTCTGCTTTCTGGCCCTGCCTTCACCCTCTGACTTTGGCCCATCACTTTTCAGAGGCTCTCCTGAGAGGATCTCTAGAAAGGAGGCTTTATTCCTGACTCAGGTGCAGTACCGGCCTTTCTCCCAGCCTGAAGTCCAGGGTGACGGCCTGCTTCTGCAGGCGCTGATATGGTACAAGGTGCTCTGAAGAAGGACATCAGGTCTGGAATATCCACATGGTCACAAATGAGGATTCGTTTTCCTGGTTTGTGAGGCAAAGCTCTATCATCCTTCATGCACGGGCAGGGAATGACCAGACAATCAATCTCAAGTCATTCGTCTCTCTGTTATGACACACATGGCTTTTCAATCCCATTACTCACAAGTGCTTTATAGACTTACTCCACCTCTGAGCTACATCTCCATATGAAAAAGTAATTGCCTCCCGATCTCTGGGAAAGGCAGATTTCCCAGATGCTGCAGAAAAACCTTTTGGTCAGGCAATCAGATGTGGTTAGATCTTCCTCTGTGGGGAAGAATTGCTATTTAATTTTAAGAGAGAGATAATTTGACCGAGTTAAACATGAATCAAGATTCCTACTTGTCTGGCACAAACCATCCTTAAGCTATACAGCAGGCAGGAAACTTGTGTCTTTTGTGGACATAAATTTTCTTCCTGTTTGTAAGTCTCTCCAGATGCTCTGTTTTGATTAAATGAGGATTGGATCCTTATAAATTACCCAGATTTCTAGTGGAAAGGAAGATGTTGGGAATAAATTGGTTATTTTACCTATTCTCTGGAGCCCTGGGCAAAGTGAGGGAAGAAGGGATATTGAGGCTTACATGAATTTGCCCTGAATGCATGAATTGCCTGAATTTGCAATCCTGGGTCAAACATGGGGAAACATGTCAAACATGGGGAAAAAAAAAAAAAGAAAGACTATTTATGGAAATAACCTATCAAAGCCCATCTTGTTTTCTGTTCCTATTGAGTTGAAAAGGACTGGAAGGTGCTTTCCATCGCTAAGATCCCCAGTCCAGCCCTTGTGTAATTAAGGGAGAATTTCTAATTTTTCCAAGCAGCTGATGGGAACAGCTTGCCTGTGCCATTAAACTGACTTCAAAGTCCTGCCTAGACACATTCACCTTTGACATCTCCACATGAGGATGGTTCCTCCCTTTTCAGAGGAAACGCAGTGACTTAGTAATCCTGGAAGGACAGCCGTTAGGTCCTTCAGGAAATGAGTGAACCCAGGTCTGGTTAGATGCGGTGCATGTCACTAAGTTCCATATGCAAATGAACAGCTCCTAGGCCACAGGAGAGGCATTCTTTGGTTACAGCCTTCTGCTGTCCAGGTCAGAGCTGGTGCTGTAGCTTCAGTGATTCTGTGCGGCCTATTTTGTGTGCATGCTAAGTCGCTTCAATAATGTCTGACTCTTTGTGACCCTACAGTCTGTAGCCCACCAATCTCCTCTGCCCATAGGATTTCCCAGGCAAGAATACTGGAGTGGGTTGCCATTTCCTTCTCCAGGGGATCTTCCTGACCCAGGAATCGAACTCTCGTCTCCTGCATTGGCGGGCAGTTTCTTTATCACTGAACCACCTGGGAAGCCCCAAACATGGATTTATTTTATTTTATTTTTAATTTTTTTTATTTTTGTATTTATTTATTTTTTTACACGAACTAAACATGGATTTTGGAGTCAAATTAGAGAAGGAAGCAAGCCTCAGTTTTGCTGCTAACTGACTATGTCATGTTGATAAATAACTTTACTGGACCCTAAAAATGGTTATCTTTTTTTTTCTCTCTCTCTTTCTTGCTCTCTTTTTTGGCTGTACCACTCAGAATGAGTAACTTCCCTGACCAGGGATTGAACCTGAGCCCCCCACAACGGAAGTGTGGAGTCTTAACCACTGGTCCCTTAGGGAAGTCCTGGAGCCTAAAAAGGGGTCATAGCTGTTCTCATAGGATGGTCGTGGGACTGATTTGGAACCATGTGTGCTGAGTGCTCAGTACAATATTTGGTTAGAGATACACTCAATAAAGGGTAGCTGTTATTACATTTTAGACTTTGAGTTGCTCCTGCAGGAACCTCCACCATTTGCTGATGAGATGCCTGTTCCTCTCTGATTGGACAGAGTCTGGCACTTGCTCGTCTGCATCCTGTCATTCAGTGGGGATGGCCTAACTCCTGAATGGTGAGTCTGAGTGACATACTGAACTGATCCCTGACAGAGAGTACACATTCCTGAGCAAACAGTCCCTGCTCAGTAGAGGACATCTCATTTAGCTTCTAATGATTCCAACTAACTTAACACTCTTATTAGATTAAAATAAAATCTCAGTTTTATTGTTTGGCTCTATAGAGTGTGCATAGGGGCGTAAGATAAAGCCACTGTAAATATCTGTTTAAAGCTCAGGCAATTAACCAAACCAAATAGCAATTTTGACTTTAAGGCTATTTTGATTCCTTCCAAATAGTCATGAAAACACTGAGAAAAGGGCAACAAATAAAAGGTCAACTCACAAAGTCTCTAGGCTGTGGAGCCCTTCAAAGCATTTCTTTCCCAGGGAGTGGATTCTATTGTTATGGAGATGTCTGCAGGAGAATATTACAGACAGTCAGGAAGGCGCATTGCACATGGAAAGTGAGGCAGAACGTTTTGATTGCTGAAATCCAAAAACACTTACTCTAGAGAATGCACTAATTATATGTAAGAAATGCTTTGTTTAACATTTCTGTTTGCTTGCTTTAAAGGCTTTATGCCCCATTCACTCTTACCAGAGATGACTCTATACCACAGAATTTAACAGTCACAGTTTTACCTTTTAGGTTTGAGATATCATGGAGTGAATAATAATTGTGGGATTAGCAACAAGGCTGGTAAAAGTAAATTCAGGTTGCTCAGTGTGGCTTTGGGATACAGAATGTTAAACAGAGATTCTGACCAACATCGACAAATGGAGGGTGGAGAGGTGTGCGCAGTTTCCACCAAAGCTGGCTTATCGTGGCTGCTTTGCCAGGGTGGGGCCACAGGTTAATAGGAAACAACAATTTCAGCCACAGAGAATGGGGATCAGAGTTTTTGACTGCCCAAGGAGATTAGTTATCTTGTTGTAGTATAAATGTGTCTGATTATCATCTTTGGCTCAATGATAAGTCGGTTACGTCAGGGCCAGTGAGAACAGCTGTGTGCATTACTGAAAACTGGACCAAGTCCCAGAGGGATTTTTGGGAAATAGGCTTAAGGAGGTCAAGGGGGGAGAGAAGAGCTAAATCTCTGTAAATTCATTCCCTCTAGTGGAGGGAAACATTAAAGCACCTACCCAGCTTCTGGTGAAACAGAAGCATCATCTTTGTATGTGAACTACTTCAGGATAGTAATTTGTTAATGTCACCCCACATGTCCAATCCTTTCAGACAAAGGTTGCTATTCTAATAAATATATGCTGGTATCATGTGAGATCTATGTGGCACTTATTGAGGATCTTTTACAGGCAACACATGACAGGAACCTCAAAAGATGGATGAGATGCTGGCCAGCCCTCAAAGGAGTACACATCACAGGGCAAGAGACGGCCTGATCATCAAGCAAAGTGCAATGACTGAAGCCCGCGGTGGGCTGGGGGCAGGAATGCAGCAAAGGCTGAAGCAGTGGAGCATGCGCTTTCCTCGAAGCAAGCTAATTCCCGAGCCCTTCAAGCAGCTCCTGTTGTCCTCTGTCAGCACCGACTGACTACTGTATTATACACGTGGGGCATATTGCTGCCCTCTTGAACCGTTTATTTTTCCTACTATTACTTGAGATCGTTTTAGTTTACTTAAAATAATGAAATCTACACCTCCAAGGGAAAAAGCCTTACAAATGCGTAACTTGGTGTTAAGGGCTTGTCCCTTGCTTCTGTTACCTTGGAAGGGGTTCAAGAGGTACTTCTTAAATAATAAGGAGGGCATATTTCAATTTGACCTGCATTACAAATTAGTATCAGAAAATAAGGGATTTTTATTAACTTTGGTCATGGGATTAACTATACAGTGTGGTGATTACGCGTGTAATATACAACAGTTTCCCTGAGAGAGAGGTCATATTTTGTTATTTCTGAATGCCTAGCAGTGCTTAGCAGTTACCAGGTGCTCAATAAATGTTGTTTAATTCTTTTACACGATTAGAACATTTCTGAGTTATTTTAGGAGGTTTCCCTCCCTTAAAATGTCCCTCTTCAAAGTCTGAAGGGCTATCATTCTAAGGTCAAGGTCCCACAGAAAATTACAAGATCTTAGTGAATTTAGAAACTGTTGGGGGGAGGGGGGCGGGAATCAATAAAACTTACAGAACCACCAAGCTGGAGAGGTTTCCAAAGGCATAGTCTGGGATGTGGTGTATTTTGTTCAGGGCCAAGGTCATGGCCTGCAGCGCTGATAAGCTTCTGAAAGCCTGGACCGGGATCTCGGTCAGCGCGTTGTCATCCAGCCACAGGTGCCTCAGGGAATGCAGGCCGCTGAAGCAGCTGGGGGGCACGGAGCTGATGCGGTTGGCATCCAGACGCCTGGGGAAGAAAGCGAGAAAGAGTGGAAAGCAGAGAGCAGAGCGCAGGCAGAAGACAGGCTCTGCAGGAGAACCTCGACACGCCGATCAACAAGAGTGAGGCGGCGCTGAGGCCGCAGGAGCCCGACACCTGGGGCGTCCGCCTCCTGGTAGGCTCCGCTCCGGTGCGAGCAGGACCGCTGCTGTGAGATCCCACATGGCTGTGAGTCTCTTCCAGGCTTGGGAGGACCATGATATCCGGCAAGGAGGTGGCCTCCCCTGGGCTGTAGTGTTTCAGCTGATGATCATTTAGCTTTCCTTTCTGACACCAGGAGAAAAGAAAACCCCTCTGTCCCTTCCAACATCAACCAAGTCAGACAAATTCTGTTGCCTTCCTGGACCGTTTTGAGCACACAAAACATAATTATTTTGATTCATTGAGCTGTGGGAAAAGATTATTTCAGCATTTGAAAAGGACTGAGTAATTTTCACAAGGCTAGGTCAGGGCATGGCAACCCACTGCAGTATTCTTGCCTGGAGAATCCCATGGACAGAGGNGGACCGTTTTGAGCACACAAAACATAATTATTTTGATTCATTGAGCTGTGGGAAAAGATTATTTCAGCATTTGAAAAGGACTGAGTAATTTTCACAAGGCTAGGTCAGGGCATGGCAACCCACTGCAGTATTCTTGCCTGGAGAATCCCATGGACAGAGGAATCTGGTGCGACCCCAGTCGCATACGACTCAAGCGACTTAGCACGCATGCATGAGTAACTTTTACAAGGCTGTTAGAGATATGCTTCAGGGAGGGGGAGGCGCCCCTCGCCCCTTAGTACTCTGCTGCAAAGCCTAAAACAAGCAGGCTTTCTTGCTCATCCTAACCAATGGCATTGAGCAGATGTTTGCTTTCCTTGACATTTTAAATGAATAGTAAAATTAATTGCGTTCCCAGTTTTTGCTTGCTTTTTCTACACATCACTTTTTTTTTTTTTTGATGGGGAAATACGTCTAAAAATAGGTCTAGTTAATAAGCTGCTGAAGCTTCAGAGCCAGTAGAGGGAGTGCAATACATTTATTTTACCCTAATCCAGCCTAGAAGTGGCTGTAACAGCAATGCCTTAACTTTTCTTATTGAAGTGACCAGACAGACACGGATTGAAGTTTTCTGTAAAGTGCATGAAACATAGGACCCTCGACATTCAGTTATGCATCCACCAGCCCTCACTTTTTTTTTTTTTTCAATCTGTTCTTAAGACTCACACATTTATTTGCATTTTCAAAGCTAGGATTTAAAAAAGAAGAGTTGCATTTTAAGCAGTGCATGTATTAGGAAGGATTAGAACATCACGAGTGGATTTTGAAAAATGTTTTAGGAAGCATTTAAGACTAAACAGATTCAGGAAGCACTCAAGGATCACGAAATAATCCCCTGCAGACCAAATTTAAACAGTTTAGAAGCAGCATTCTCTGTGGTAGGGAGCGCCTCTCCACGAAAAGTGGCTTCCCCACTTTCGGTCACACACGTCATTCCACTCCTGTTCTGGCCCCTGCTTCTCCCAACTGAAGGGAGAAGGCATGCCCTCCAGGCCCCAAGCCAGGCTTTTAAATTTAATTTCTTAATTGGAAGAAAATTGATTTCCAGTGTTGTGTTGGTTTCTGCCATACCACAATGCAAATCAGCTGTAATTATACCTATAGTACTTCCTTCTTGAGCCTCCCCCTGCCCCACCCCTCTAGGTCAAGTTTTGATGCTGAGATAAGGTCACTTGGAACGAACAAGTCTGATGCCACAGTCCACTCACAATCAAATTTCCAGGAGAATAGCTGTCACTGTAGGCAGCAGACTCGCACTTCCAGATATCTTGAGGTTCTGTCTACAAATAGAACAGGAAACGTTCCGGCAAACCCAACATGGTCCCTTTCTCTCAGTCCAGCAACAACACGCTTGGCCCATGTTTAAATAAGGTTCACTTTCATCAGGGCATGAGGAGGTGTCCTGATGAAAGTTTTTGTTTGACTAGGAGTAAAGCACATATGTAAACTCTCCTTAATGACTGCACTGATTAAAGCATGAAGACGTTATTTAAATACTATGAATTTCCGAGTTTTTGTTGACATATTGTCTGATGATTGCCAGTGGCTTATGCGGTGAAACTACAAGTGGCTTCTAAGTCCTGAAAAGGATTGACCTTCAAGTTCAGTGCAAAGGGGGAGCATGTACAGAAAAGGCTCTCTCTGCGTTGAGTCACGGGCTTGTCTTTTTCGATATTTAAGTTACTACTAAAGTTTCTGCAGGATCTCAAATGATTCTGGCATCACTTCCCAAAGTTAAAAAGCCCATTTCTCTGGATAAATGTCTTTTACGAATCACTTCTCCCCCCAGTAAAAAGGATGTAATCTGGTTTTCACACCATAATCTTAGAGCAATGTACTATCTGAAACGAAATGAGTAGGACCGGGCAATTGTTCACGTTCCAAATTCTAACACACCCAGATCTGTTACTTGGCATCCTGAGTGTGGCACTAAATGTTTCTCTGTCTCAGCAGTTTCTTCATCTAAGAAGCTCCCCATAAATATACTCCTTCTCATTGTAGTGTTTTGAAGTCCATGTCCATCTGGCTGCAGTGGTCCAAATCTATTTCAGAGAGTGGTATATTATTCATGCTCAGAGGTAGTATCCGATTTAATCTTAACAGAAGATCTCAAGACAAATCTGAGTGTGGAATTCATTATTCAGCCACTTGTACAGGTGGTTCTTACAGAACAAGGTTAAGACTGTGGACAAAGCAGGGCAGGGCACAAGTTGTGCCTATTCAGTGAGTAAACAAAGAGCTCACATTATGTCAACCTGGTCTTTAGAGGCAGCTGGACATTGTCCATTCACATACTTGAAAAATGCAACATTGAAGTGCTAGAATTTAAGGAAAACACCACCACACGGTACATGAAAATACATGTAGAAATGTCAGGAGCAGCAAAAATAACTACGTACATAACTCCACTTTTTAAGGCTTTCTTTGTCATCATTCCTATTTCCTGCAAGTCACAAAAAATGTGTGTGTGTGTGTTCAGTCATCTCAGAATCTGTGAAAAAGTGAAGAGATTTGGGATGAGAAATTTTGAGTCCAAGTCAAATAACAGCTATATGACCATGACCAAGTCAACAGACCTCAGCTTTCACATCTATAAATTGGGGGGTAACCGCTCTATCTAATGGACGGCTTTATGATCAAGGAAAATAATACAACGAGACTTTGTAAACTATAAAGCCCCTTAATGACTGTACATTATTATTGCTTGAAGTGGGTTAACAGTTGGTGTTTCTGTGCTTTGACATAGAAACCAGTCAGAAAAAAAGAAGAAACTCACATTTTCCCTTAGTCAAACATTGGCCACTTGAGTGCCACCTGTCAGTAAATTTCAGATCTGAGACACGCAGACTACTGTCATCCCTTGTAACAGAAGCAATGAAGTGGTGTCTGCAAACAGACTTAACGGAAGTCACCCTTGCTTCCCAGCCTCCAGTATTATTAGTACGTGTGTGTGTGTGTCTGTATCACAAAGGGCAAATAGTTTTGTTCCTGTTACATTACTGAATACTACGTCTTCACTCTGAAGGTAAAGGAGAAGTGATGACATATGGTAGATGGCACATTGTCAGAGAAAGTTTCTAGCAATGATCTTGGCCTTGAAATATCCATTGATAATGTGGCAGAAGCAGCATAAAGCCTGCAAGCAGGTGTAGCAAAATAAAACACTTTAGCATGGCCCCATCTTCTTTCTGACAAACAAACCTCTTAATTATGATCTTGAAATGCAGTATGAGATGTATGGAGAGAGTAACATGGAAACTTACATCACCATATGTAAAATAGATAGCCATTGGGAATTTGCTGAGGGGTGGGTTGGGGTGGGAGATGGGAGGGAGGTTCAAAAGGGAGGGGAA
>SJYX01006324.1:3492-43634 GCA_006410675.1 Oreotragus oreotragus | reverse complement strand
GATGTATACCTATGGCTGATTCATGTTGAGGTTTGACAGAAAAGAGCAAAAATCTGTAAAGCAATAATCCTTCAATTAAAGAATAAATAAAACAAACAAAAAAGAAAAGTAATGACTATATGGGAAATGACACGCATTGTATGCTTATAACTTGCAGAAAATGATAGATAAAATAACATTTCACTCTACTTCTTAAAGTCGCATGGAACCATCTACATAAGCAATGTATGGGAAACTGGAAAGTGCACTGAATTAGGAGAAATAAGACACAGATTTAACTCAAGATCGTTACTTATTAATTCTGAGATCAGGGAGCATCCTGATTAATTTCTCTGAGGGTTAATTTCCAGATCTGTAAAGCAGTATCACAACAGGTCACAAAATTATTATGGGAATTAAATGACAAAAACGTATGCGGAAGGATTTTGTAAGTGGTAAATCACTTTACAAATGATAGGCTTTTTATGTGAGAAAAAGTTTTGCATTTAGGAAATGGCATCATTCCCCGCTTTCCCAAAGTTTCTTTTATTTTATTTTTTCTGAAGGCCTTAATCATTTGTAATGTCAAATATCTCTATAGTAGATTGCCTTTTTTTTTTCTTTTTTTGGTCATGTGAACCGGCAGGACGACTGATTTTCCACTCACTGTACATCTTTAAAGGGCATGTGTTGATTAGTGTTATAGGAGGGCTTTCCTCACAGAGAAAAGGAGATGCACAAATCTTCTTACTCTAGCAAAGGTCTGAAAAGGCCTCAAAGGCTAAAGTGGCTGAGGAGAAAGAAGATATCATCTGATGCCAGAACACAATTTTTATTAAGTATGAGCTTTGCAATGTCACTTAGAGGACCACAACCAATGAAAATGGATCTGTTTTGACTTTGGGTATATGCTGAAACAACTTCTTCTCCGGGGGAGGACTGGAGGGCGGGGACTCCACAGATGCCTACAGGAGTTTTATGGGACTAACTGCTGGGCCGAGGGGGCTGTTTCTCAGGGCCCTGGGTCATGTCTTCTCATCACTGGCACCTGCTCAGGACCATCCACTTCGGCCTGATGGGCTTCAATAACTTTGAATATCCAAGGTAAGCATTTGGAGTCGGGATGACTTCAGTCCCAGGAAGTTTCCGGGTTACTTCCCTGTGAGAGATGTCTTGCCACCACCCCCAGCCCCCTCAAGCATTCTTTAAGATCTGTGTAAAAATATTCCTCCGGGATGGGTGTGTCGTGCTGCCTGCAGAAGACTAGACACACGAATAATGGGTGTGTTGCGGGAAGGTCACGCTGGCAGCTGAGTGCAGGAGGAGCTGGGGGACAGGAAGTGGCCAAGGTGGTTTAGTCATGGGGTGAGAAAGGATGCGTGCTAGAAAGAAGTGTGTAAAGGTGGACGAAGGCCTGGGATGAAGGACATTAATTAAATAAGCAACCCGACCAAAGGTGACTTGGCAGATGTGACCAGCAAGGAAGACTAGGAAGCTTATGGTGGCAGCTGGGCAGATGGAACTGTGCAGGGGTGAGTGTTAGCCAGCGTTATATAAATGAAAGATAGAACAGATCTGCATGTTCACTGTGGATACAGTTCTGTAATATCAATGTATCCAATGTGAGGTAATGGGCAAAAAAAAAAAAAAAAAAAATCAAATTTTAATGTCAGGAAAAAGCAAAAAAGAAAGTTATTTTCTTACCTTCTCTCTGAAGTTCTTCCCTATTGTTTCCATGCAAAAAAGCTTACTTTTACAATTTTTCTCTTTTAAAAGGAACATTATGTTAATCTGTTCCATGCTCTTGAAAGGAATTTTTGCTTTATAGATGGCATTATGGCAGAGATTAGTGAATTGATGAGGTCACTCCAGCTACTGTTTCTCTAGAAAATAGACCTTTACATGTATCTTGTATATGCTACCTTGTCCAGTGTAGAACACAAACTTCTATCTTTGTTTGAGAATATCTTTGATAAGCCATTAACTACAAGGAAGAAAGCGTTAGCCAAAAGATAAGCCATTGATCTTGGCTAATTCTCATCTGAGATGACTGTAATATTGTCAATTATTAACACGGATGACTTGAGGGGAAAAAGGGTAAAGGTGTGAAGAATGTTGCAGCTGCAGGTTTAATACAGCTTATGGGGACTTTTCTGATAAAGGGACCTATGAAGCACAGCATTTGACATGGCTGTTTTATAGTTGGACAAGCATTTCTCTTCTTTTAAATAAATGATCAACTCTCTTGTACATTTTGTGAGGAGACCACTTTGAACAATTCCTGGGAGTCAAACTAGCACAGTGATTTAGTTCATTTGTAACATTTTAAGAAATGAGAGCAGTTTCAATGATTATCCTACTTTTGCTACTAAATGAAAAGCATGTAGTTCTAAGCTTGTATATGATACAATTTGACTAAATCCCTCAAATCTTTGTTACGGTGAAATTTTACTGCTTAGAAATTTTATTGCATTGGAACCAGTCGGTCATTGGAATTGAATCTGCCAGATCATTTTGATACTAATACTATCAAGATAGAATTTTATCCACATGAAATCTTATAGATTGTATTGATTTATATGAATTCTTCATAATCAAATGAGTCACTTTTTGTTATTTTTTTTTTAATATTTATGAAGTGATGACAATGTGGAATTCAACTTTCTAGTGAAATTTACCATCTATAACCTAGGAAGATAATAAGCATATGAATTCATATGAACACCATGATTGCTTACACGGGAATTTCTGCTTCTATCTTTCTATTCTCCATCTTATTTACTGATAAACTTAATTAAACCAGGAAGATAAGTTATTGCTTTAGACTTACCTCTGAAAAGGTAAAAAGGTTTTTTCCATCTCTGCAACTTGGGGAGAGAGAAGGTATACAGGTTTATGGAGGTATAATAATTTAGAGACTAGTCAGCTGACTTGTCTCTAAAGTGAATGAGACAAGTGATCTCACACCGGATGAAGTGTCTAACAGAATCAGGCTTCTGTCTCTCTGGTATCATTGGGAAGTACAAGATTCCAATGAGAAACATATTTTAAAGTCAATTTACATGAAGCTGCTCAGTTTCTCCGGAGAAGGTGATGGCACCCCACTCCAGTACTCTTGCAGCAGCAGCTCAGTTTCTCAGAGGTTACCACTGCTGTGAATTTTTTAACAGGAAGATGACCCAGAATGAAAGTACCATGAGTATTAACTTCTTTCATTCCATTTTTCTCCATAGAAAACAAAGACTTCCTTTTTGTCAGGGGCATCATTAGTCTCCCAGCTATCAGCAGAGGCTGAAATCTGGGGGTCATCTGTACATCTCCCATTGCTTTCCAGACAATCATTCTCCAAGGTTTCTCCATTTATCTTCATCTCCAAGATTGTCCACTTCCACTGCCTAGTAAAGTGTCTTATCTCTTCACACCTACATTATGCAATAGCCTCTAGCTGGTCCTTTTGTCTTTGATCTCTTATCTCTTTGATTAATCCTGAAGGCTGCTGCCAGATGAGACTCCCTAAAATGGGGCTCTTCCCCGTTTTAGGAACCCACAGCTCTTCCACATTGCCATTCCTTTCAAATCCCAAATTTTTGTTCTGATATTCAGAGCATATCCACCTTATCTAGCCAAACTTTTTTCTTATTTCTGTGTCCCATGCAAGTCCCTTCCTCAGCTCCGTCCTTATTTATTTTTGGCTGTGCTGGCTCTTCACTGCTGTGTGGTCTTCTCTTTGGTTGAGGAGAGCGGTGCCTTCTCCTGTTGTGGGGCATGGGCTTCGGTCGTTTCAGCATGTGAGCTCAGTGGTTGCGGTTCTGGGCTCAAGAGCGCAGGCTTGGCAGTTGTGGAGCACGGGTTAGTTGCTCTGCAGTACGTGGGATCCTCCTGGACCAGGGATTGAAGTCATGTCTCCTGCGTTGGCAGGAGGATTCTCCACCACTGAGCCACCAGGGAAGCTCCCCACAGTGCTTCTGAGCCTTGTTCTCAGAAACAACTTCTTACTCCTGCCTGTCCAAATCTCCCCAACCTGAACCCTTCTCTTGAAGTAGGGAGTTCTTGCAGTGGGGTTAAAACAACAGAAAAGCTAAATCTTGTAGATCAACTTCTAAACCTTTCAAGGAAACAGTGGGATGTACAGCTCAGGAAGGGCAGAGTACAGAGATATGAGTTGAGAGCCAGGGAGACAAGTGAAGGCAGGCCACAGTCAAAGTGGGGGAATCAGCTGAGCCTTAGCAGCTATTTAGAACATCACTTAGAGTCTGAGGTATTGGCTCAGTTCAACGAATATTTCATGGGTACTTCCTTTGCAGGTACAGTATGTGGTGCTGGAGATCTAGCAATAAACCAGGCAGACATGTTGCAATCTTTATGGAGCATATTTTCTAAAGAGTAGTCAATCAAATCACTACAATAAAGTATTAGGTAACAGGAAATGCATGGTAGAAGGACCCAAGTTAAATTTCACTTTTCTTTGAGATCCAGGTCTGGATTTCAAACTGCCTATGTGACATCTCTACTGAGTTGTTCCTCTTCAGATAAGACATCTGGTCTTGAAAATGGTCAAGACCAAACTCATCTCCTCAAATATAGTCCTCTACTAGNGTTATATAAATGAAAGATAGAACAGATCTGCATGTTCACTGTGGATACAGTTCTGTAATATCAATGTATCCAATGTGAGGTAATGGGCAAAAAAAAAAAAAAAAAAAATCAAATTTTAATGTCAGGAAAAAGCAAAAAAGAAAGTTATTTTCTTACCTTCTCTCTGAAGTTCTTCCCTATTGTTTCCATGCAAAAAAGCTTACTTTTACAATTTTTCTCTTTTAAAAGGAACATTATGTTAATCTGTTCCATGCTCTTGAAAGGAATTTTTGCTTTATAGATGGCATTATGGTAGAGATTAGTGAATTGATGAGGTCACTCCAGCTACTGTTTCTCTAGAAAATAGACCTTTACATGTATCTTGTATATGCTACCTTGTCCAGTGTAGAACACAAACTTATATCTTTGTTTGAGAATATCTTTGATAAGCCATTAACTACAAGGAAGAAAGCGTTAGCCAAAAGATAAGCCATTGATCTTGGCTAATTCTCATCTGAGATGACTGTAATATTGTCAATTATTAACACGGATGACTTGAGGGGAAAAAGGGTAAAGGTGTGAAGAATGTTGCAGCTGCAGGTTTAATACAGCTTATGGGGACTTTTCTGATAAAGGGACCTATGAAGCACAGCATTTGACATGGCTGTTTTATAGTTGGACAAGCATTTCTCTTCTTTTAAATAAATGATCAACTCTCTTGTACATTTTGTGAGGAGACCACTTTGAACAATTCCTGGGAGTCAAACTAGCACAGTGATTTAGTTCATTTGTAACATTTTAAGAAATGAGAGCAGTTTCAATGATTATCCTACTTTTGCTACTAAATGAAAAGCATGTAGTTCTAAGCTTGTATATGATACAATTTGACTAAATCCCTCAAATCTTTGTTACGGTGAAATTTTACTGCTTAGAAATTTTATTGCATTGGAACCAGTCGGTCATTGGAATTGAATCTGCCAGATCATTTTGATACTAATACTATCAAGATAGAATTTTATCCACATGAACTCTTATAGATTGTATTGATTTATATGAATTCTTCATAATCAAATGAGTCACTTTTTGTTATTTTTTTTTTAATATTTATGAAGTGATGACAATGTGGAATTCAACTTTCTAGTGAAATTTACCATCTATAACCTAGGAAGATAATAAGCATATGAATTCATATGAACACCATGATTGCTTACACGGGAATTTCTGCTTCTATCTTTCTATTCTCCATCTTATTTACTGATAAACTTAATTAAACCAGGAAGATAAGTTATTGCTTTAGACTTACCTCTGAAAAGGTAAAAAGGTTTTTTCCATCTCTGCAACTTGGGGAGAGAGAAGGTATACAGGTTTATGGAGGTATAATAATTTAGAGACTAGTCAGCTGACTTGTCTCTAAAGTGAATGAGACAAGTGATCTCACACCGGATGAAGTGTCTAACAGAATCAGGCTTCTGTCTCTCTGGTATCATTGGGAAGTACAAGATTCCAATGAGAAACATATTTTAAAGTCAATTTACATGAAGCTGCTCAGTTTCTCCGGAGAAGGTGATGGCACCCCACTCCAGTACTCTTGCAGCAGCAGCTCAGTTTCTCAGAGGTTACCACTGCTGTGAATTTTTTAACAGGAAGATGACCCAGAATGAAAGTACCATGAGTATTAACTTCTTTCATTCCATTTTTCTCCATAGAAAACAAAGACTTCCTTTTTGTCAGGGGCATCATTAGTCTCCCAGCTATCAGCAGAGGCTGAAATCTGGGGGTCATCTGTACATCTCCCATTGCTTTCCAGACAATCATTCTCCAAGGTTTCTCCATTTATCTTCATCTCCAAGATTGTCCACTTCCACTGCCTAGTAAAGTGTCTTATCTCTTCACACCTACATTATGCAATAGCCTCTAGCTGGTCCTTTTGCCTTTGATCTCTTATCTCTTTGATTAATCCTGAAGGCTGCTGCCAGATGAGACTCCCTAAAATGGGGCTCTTCCCCGTTTTAGGAACCCACAGCTCTTCCACATTGCCATTCCTTTCAAATCCCAAATTTTTGTTCTGATATTCAGAGCATATCCACCTTATCTAGCCAAACTTTTTTCTTATTTCTGTGTCCCATGCAAGTCCCTTCCTCAGCTCCGTCCTTATTTATTTTTGGCTGTGCTGGCTCTTCACTGCTGTGTGGTCTTCTCTTTGGTTGAGGAGAGCGGTGCCTTCTCCTGTTGTGGGGCATGGGCTTCGGTCGTTTCAGCATGTGAGCTCAGTGGTTGCGGTTCTGGGCTCAAGAGCGCAGGCTTGGCAGTTGTGGAGCACGGGTTAGTTGCTCTGCAGTACGTGGGATCCTCCTGGACCAGGGATTGAAGTCATGTCTCCTGCGTTGGCAGGAGGATTCTCCACCACTGAGCCACCAGGGAAGCTCCCCACAGTGCTTCTGAGCCTTGTTCTCAGAAACAACTTCTTACTCCTGCCTGTCCAAATCTCCCCAACCTGAACCCTTCTCTTGAAGTAGGGAGTTCTTGCAGTGGGGTTAAAACAACAGAAAAGCTAAATCTTGTAGATCAACTTCTAAACCTTTCAAGGAAACAGTGGGATGTACAGCTCAGGAAGGGCAGAGTACAGAGATATGAGTTGAGAGCCAGGGAGACAAGTGAAGGCAGGCCACAGTCAAAGTGGGGGAATCAGCTGAGCCTTAGCAGCTATTTAGAACATCACTTAGAGTCTGAGGTATTGGCTCAGTTCAACGAATATTTCATGGGTACTTCCTTTGCAGGTACAGTATGTGGTGCTGGAGATCTAGCAATAAACCAGGCAGACATGTTGCAATCTTTATGGAGCATATTTTCTAAAGAGTAGTCAATCAAATCACTACAATAAAGTATTAGGTAACAGGAAATGCATGGTAGAAGGACCCAAGTTAAATTTCACTTTTCTTTGAGATCCAGGTCTGGATTTCAAACTGCCTATGTGACATCTCTACTGAGTTGTTCCTCTTCAGATAAGACATCTGGTCTTGAAAATGGTCAAGACCAAACTCATCTCCTCAAATATAGTCCTCTACTAGTATTTCTTATCTCAGCGATAAGCTTCATTAAGCACGTGATTACAGAAATCAGAAAGTTAGGAAACATCTTCTACATCTCTTTCTCCTGCATTCCTCATAGTCAATTCATTAGCAAGATTTCCCTTTTTCCATCTTTACTGCCCCCATCCTGAGAAACTTCTCCTTTCTCTCTTAGATTATTTCATTAACACAGATCCAATCATGCCCTTTCTGGGTCAAAATCTTCCAGTGGATTCCCATTGCTTTTATAATAAAGTCTAAAATTCGTGACATGTCCCAGTGTGCTTTCGAGGGGTCTGGACCCCACCTCCTCACCAGGCTCTTGTTGTACTTCTGCCTTGCTCTGTCAGTTCAGCCATGCTAATCCTGTCTCTGATTCTCAATGGACCAGTTCCCCTCTCCCCACACCCACATTACAAAGTTTTGCACACGTTGTTCCCTTGGCTGGAAAGTTCTTCCCTCTTGTCTTTGTCTAATCAACTTTTCCCTTTGCAGTAAGGACAAGTTTCCCTTTCTCACCTATGGTTTCCTTCATCAGGGAAGTGGAGACAAGTTCCACCTCCCAGGTAATGAGGGAACAGACAACCAAATGCTCAGGAAAATACTGAAAAAGCTCTGACTGGCCCACACATGAATCAATATTGTCCTCGTCCCGTCATCAGTTTATGGATTACTTTCCTGAACCTTCACAACCACAGGCCTGAGCGACTATGTGCTCCCATCAGACTTCTTTCCCTCCTGTTGGCACATTTTGTCGTGTGCTCATTCTCTGCAGTGGATTCTCTTAGGAAGGCAGGACAGAATAGTGATAAAATAGTAAGACTTTCGAGGTAGAAAGGCCAGAGGTGTTACCCCAGACTCCCCTGTAGCCTGACTCCGTTAAAAGACAAATGACCTTCAAGAGGCTCAGTAACACCTCTGAGCTTTCTCCTCCCTCATCACTAAGGAAGGGGTGACCTCAGATCCCGTCTCACGAGGTTGATTTTAGGGGTAAGGATTTGAATAATAAGAACGGCTTTTGAGCATTTCTGATTCTATCCTTGTCTTGTTCCTAAACTTTACTGCTTCTTTATGTGCCTTGTCACAATTCATCCACCCCCCGTTATTCCAGAAAAGGGGACACTCCGCCCCATTCACAGTGTGCCTTCCCAGAGACGGCATCCTTTTAGCTTCTCGCTAGCCCAACCTACTTTTCAAAGCTATACTTTATCTGACACCACGAGATGAAAGAGCTGATTTTACGTTTCATTCCATAACACCTATGTTCTCTTTTAGTTATTTACCTATCTGATATGATTGTCAAATCTGAGCCTTATAGAACTGGTAGATAACCTGTAATAGCAGTTATCATGGTATTTCACCCCTCGGGACTTGCTTAAAGTGCTCGGATTTTGCTTTTGTTTTTCATCTGATTCTGAGGCTCCAATTTGAGCCCTCTCTTTCTGTGGAAAAAGGGCTTTGCCTTTGAAAATAATTTTCTCCTAATGTTTGCTTTTCTTGACTTCATGGCATGTGGGATCCTAGTTCCCACAACCAGGGCTTGAACCTGCACCCTTGCCTTGAAAGCGTGAGGTCTTAATCACTGTACCACCAGGGCAGTCCCCTCTCCCAATGTTTAAATGGGAGGAGGGGGAGAAGGCAAAACCCTTTCTCCTCAGAACAGTTCACTGGGTGCTGGTTTGCATGTGGTGTGTGAAATGAACTCCAGATAGCTCAACAGTCAAAAGTCTCCAGAACTTCCCAGTGCTCCTCCGTCCCAAGACAGACCTAATGTATTGGCCTTGTTGTGAAAACCGAAACCAAGACCATGGTGGATTTTAATTATGTAAGCTTAAAATTTCTTTCTGGACACTATTTTAGTGGAAGGAATGTCACTAATACTCAAACCATTGCCTTTTTTTTTTTTTTTTTTAACCCTTTTGATCTTTTAATCTTATCCCCTTGGTTACCTCCCTTTGCTCTCTTCTCATCTGTTTACACCCCGCTGTCTTCTGTTACTTCCTTTATCCTCAGGCTGAAACCCAAGAGGCTCCTGGCTGTTGACAGGGGGGATCTGCTGCTGCCTCTAGGCTGCTCAGCACTGTGAGCCCGGCCTCCTCTTCCTCACCTCCTCCTCTTGCTGCTGACTCTCTTTTTGGATTATTAGTAGCAAAACCGTACTCTGAAGAGTCAAGGGGAAGTTAGTGATGTTTCACGGGGTTCAAGGAGGAGGGTGTCTATAGCCCTTAAGGCCCTCTCACAGTGAGATGCTCAGGCAGCTCATATTCCAGCAAGAGTTAAATACTCTTCTCAGGTCTTAAAATAATGTCTGTACTCTAAAGATGATGATCAGCTAACTGGAGAGTAGAGACAATACTGAAGACATGTTTAATTCTCCTTTCTTTTTCTATTTACCAGCTCATGATTTTTACAATTGTGCATTTTCCACAATTAGTTTCGCTATTGGAGAGTTGGCATGAAAATCAACATATATTAAATAGTATAGTACTTAATACTATTTAATTTTAGCCAGACAGACATGAATATGCCATTGTCTTTGATCACCCTGAACTTCCACTAATGACAGGGAGATGCTTGAATATTATTAATGACTGTCAGCCAATGAAGCAATGATTTTCTTTTTTTTTTTCCGTGATCTATTTCTTAACAATATATGTGAGGATGTGGGAGGGTTAAGTTTTGAGATTCCATCAGATCACTGTAATCTGATCCTAGTCCTCCAGTAACTATAATGCCAAACGTTTCTTGGTGAAATCCAGTTCACTGTGAGTTCTGATTACATTTCCTATTCCTTTCCAAAAAACAGAAAGGAAATTAAGTTATATTTGATTACATTACAAAAAAGTCCAACTGGTGTCTGGGCAGTCACTGCCACGTCAGAAACCTAGTGTACAAGGTACGTATTATACAGAGGCAGGCTCTGGGCTGCTGGGCTCGGGTACACGGACTTGCCCTCTCACCCTTTAGCTGAACAGTTTGTAAGCATCAGGAGAGCTCAAAGAACACAAATGTACCTATGTGTTCTCATTGTGAACAAGGCAAACTATTTCTTGTTTACATGGAACCAGTGAAAATCACATCCCTTGAAACATGAGTACAGTTTGTTTCTTCCTTGCAGTAGGTTACCAGTTTCCACATATATCAAGTTTCTTAAGTTTGTTCAGTGAAGCCAAGTCTACATGGGAGGTGCTGATGCTGCTGTCTGTGGGCACACTTGATAGCAGGATAATACGCATGTGGCCTCCTCACTTCATCTACGCCAGAGTGTCAGTAGGACTAAATAGGGAGATGTGAGCTATTTCAAATAAGCACAAACAAGCCAGCTTTGTGAATAAAAGGCTCTTGACTTTCATTTCACATTAGTTCATGCGGGCGTGCATGCTAAGTCGCTTCAGTCGTGTCTGACTCCTTGTGACCCCATGGACTGTAGTGCTCCAGGCTCCTCTGTCCATGGGATTCTCCAGGCAAGAGTACTGGAGTGGGTTGCCATGCCCTTCTCCATGGGATCTTCCTGATCCAGGGACCGAACCCATGTCTCTTATGTCTAGCTGAATCGGCAGGTGGGTTCTTCACTGGAATGCAAAATATGGGCTTTGTTATTATTTCAGATTTGAAAAGAGTTCAGGAGGATATTTGCAAATCATCTCAGGACACTCATTTTCCCCAATGCTCACTTAAGAACCACTTAACTATATCATTAAACTGGTTAGAAATCACTAATGTTTGGGTCTCCTACAGAGGTTCTGATTTTAATTGGTCTGGGGTGAGGCCTAGGCTCTCAGACTCTTCAGATAATTCATCACTGCAACTAAAATCAGCGACTCACTTCAGAAGTTTCAAAGTCAGGAATGCACAGGGGTGATGCCTTCCCAGCCCCTGGGAAGTGCAGAGTGCTTCTTCGAGAGTGAATGAATAACAAGGAAAATAATAAAGTGGAGAAAAATAGAGTGAATTCAAGAGAGAGAAAAAAGGAACTATTAGAAAAAGGGTGAGTAGGACTTCCCTGGTGGTCTCGTGGCTAAGCCTCCATGCTCCAGTGCAGAGGCGCTGGGTTCAATCTCTGGTCGGGGAACTAGATCCCACATGCTGCCACAAAGAGTTTGACTGCCACAGCAAAGATTTCACGGGGCCAAATAAACAAATAGTTTACACGTGTAAAGTGGAGGTCTAAGGGTTGATGGTAGTCCAAGAAAAGCCAGAAAGGTAGCTGAATGGAAGCCTGCCAGGTGTCACGGATGAGCCAGGTGTCACCTCCTTCATTACTTGTATTGCTGTGAATGTAGCATGGAGGCTGAAGTATGCATGGTAGACAACTGGCCAATGGAGAAGGAATGCATGTTTGTAATGACCATTTGATGCAAACCGTTTTTATTTTCTCCTGCTTGAAAGAAGCAGGAGAAATATTATTAAAACACCAACAAAATTCTGTAAAGCAATTATCCTTCAATTAAAAAATAAATAAATTTTAAAAACAACAACAACAACAAAACATCTTGCATCTGGGATAACAGTACAACTTTGAAACAGCTCATAGTAGCCCAAATCTCCAAACTGGGTAAGGGACTCCACCTTTGGTTGGTTCAGTATTGTGTCTGTGTGGCTGGTGGTTAAAGTTTATAATGCTCTTCTGTCCAATCTTAATGCTTGTCTCTAAGTATTACAAAAACTGTGAGACAAATGTCATAGCGGCACACACTGCCAACATCCAACACCTCCAGGGTCTGTTGTGTGCTGGGCAAAGGGACCCGGGACAAACAGCACATAACCGGCGGTACAGTCCAGCGTGCACTGGGGGCCAACCATCCATCTCCATGCCTGTGTGGATGTGCCAGCACCCCATTAGAAAGTTACCATGCCTGTTTGGATGTGCCAGCACCCCATTAGAAAGTTACCATGCCTGTTTGGATGTGCCAGCATCCCACTAGAAAGCTAACCCTCGGCTTTTTCGCAGGGAACACATGCTTACAAGGTTTCAAACGCCATTGTTTTTGTGAACTGGACACCAAGTGCAAGAGACACCTGGTGAACAGTAAATGGCTAGATGGTAAGAAACTAAATCTGAACACCTTGATCAGAGAGGCACCGCGCAGTTCGAGTGAACAAAAGATTCATGGTTTTCACTTTCTCAAAGAGTTCACTTTGGTGTATGTTCTGTTTGTGGTCTTCTTTCAGCTGATGGTGGCTTTTGGTTACAGACCCTTATCCTCCCATCTTCTGCCTGCCTCACAGCTGTTTAAAGCTCCGGTTGGCCTCTGCTATGATCTTGCTGTTCAGTTCACCACTCGACCCTGTGCCCTGACACAGACAACCCACCCCAGCGCTCTGCTACTCTGGCTGCTTCTTTCCTTCAGGAAGAGGCTTGTGCAACAAAAGAGGGGGAGATACAGTGATGCCACCACAGAGCTCCTGAAAACGCCACAAAGGGGCTCTTGTGCGCTTGTTTATCTCTAGGCTGGTGAAAACCTAGGAAGTCACTTTGTTCGACTGGAATCAAAAGCTTCAAATGGTCTCCAGCACAGATTTACTTTCATTAAAAAGAAGAGATCAAAGGAACAGAGTGTCATCTTATGTTCCTCCTCTTGAGTCACCTTGGTAAAAGGCATTAAGCAAACTACGTGTAATTATTAACCAATGGATTCTTTACCACGATGTTCAACTCAAGTCTGCAATATTTATTTGTCTTTTTTTTATACCTTTATTTCCCTCATCCTTCTAGACCAGAAAGCAGTATTCTGTTTGACAGATGAGGACCTTCAGTGTAAGTAATTATGAAAGCATATATTATACATGTGGATATTGGAAATCATGCAATATGTTGTAAACACATACATTCTGATGAGGTGGACATTGATTGACCAAGTACTCATGGTATAGTGTTGTCAAACAGTCACTGTAAACAATTGCTTATAACTCAAGCTCCAAAACATCTAGCTGGTAAGAAAGCTCTATCTGTGAGGAATAAGCAATTTTTGTTCATTCAGAGGCTTTAAATCAAGAGGAGGGTGGAAACTCCTGATGGAAAACTTGTGGATTCACAGTAAGGACCACCAGCACCACTGCGGTGTGGGTTAGTGTGCCTGTGTGTGGTGTGTGAATCTGGGGTGTGTGTGGTTTTCTGTGGGANCTAGAAAGTTACCATGCCTGTTTGGATGTGCCAGCACCCCATTAGAAAGTTACCATGCCTGTTTGGATGTGCCAGCATCCCACTAGAAAGTTACCATGCCTGTTTGGATGTGCCAGCATCCCACTAGAAAGCTAACCCTCGGCTTTTTCGCAGGGAACACATGCTTACAAGGTTTCAGATGCCATTGTTTCTGTGAACTGGATACCAAGTGCAAGAGACACCTGGTGAACAGTAAATGGCTAGATGGTAAGAAACTAAATCTGAACACCTTGATCAGAGAGGCACCGCGCAATTCGAGTGAACAAAAGATTCATGGTTTTCACTTTCTCAAAGAGTTCACTTTGGTGTGTGTTCTGTTTGTGGTCTTCTTTCAGCTGATGGTGGCTTTTGGTTACAAACCCTTATCCTCCCATCTTCTGCCTGCCTCACAGCTGTTTAAAGCTCCGGTTGGCCTCTGCTATGATCTTGCTGTTCAGTTCACCACTCGACCCTGTGCCCTGACACAGACAACCCACTCCAGCGCTCTGCTACTCTGGCTGCTTCTTTCCTTCAGGAAGAGGCTTGTGCAACAAAAGAGGGGGAGATACAGTGATGCCACCACAGAGCTCCTGAAAACGCCACAAAGGGGCTCTTGTGCGCTTGTTTATCTCTAGGCTGGTGAAAACCTAGGAAGTCACTTTGTTCGACTGGAATCAAAAGCTTCAAATGGTCTCCAGCACAGATTTACTTTCATTAAAAAGAAGAGATCAAAGGAACAGAGTGTCATCTTATGTTCCTCCTCTTGAGTCACCTTGGTAAAAGGCATTAAGCAAACTACGTGTAATTATTAACCAATGGATTCTTTACCACGATGTTCAACTCAAGTCTGCAATATTTATTTGTCTTTTTTTTATACCTTTATTTCCCTCATCCTTCTAGACCAGAAAGCAGTATTCTGTTTGACAGATGAGGACCTTCAGTGTAAGTAATTATGAAAGCATATATTATACATGTGGATATTGGAAATCATGCAATATGTTGTAAACACATACATTCTGATGAGGTGGACATTGATTGACCAAGTACTCATGGTATAGTGTTGTCAAACAGTCACTGTAAACAATTGCTTATAACTCAAGCTCCAAAACATCTAGCTGGTAAGAAAGCTCTATCTGTGAGGAATAAGCAATTTTTGTTCATTCAGAGGCTTTAAATCAAGAGGAGGGTGGAAACTCCTGATGGAAAACTTGTGGATTCACAGTAAGGACCACCAGCACCACTGCGGTGTGGGTTAGTGTGCCTGTGTGTGGTGTGTGAATCTGGGGTGTGTGTGGTTTTCTGTGGGACTCTCTGAATTAGTCTGATTCCCTGTGCGGGGTGGTGAGTATGCTCTGGTTTGTAGACCTGCCTGGTATGACCTTAAGACATACCATTAGATCTTAGCTTCCTGACTTGAGGCCCCGTGATGCACATATAGAACTTAAAAAAAATTAAGGATGGAGATTCAAGAGTGAGGGGACAAAAGTACACCTGTGGTTAGATGTGTGACAGAAATCAAACCAATATTGTAAAGCAATTAATCAATTAAAAATAAACTTAAAAAAAATTAAGGCTTTATTTGACTCAGCAAAATTGCATTGCAGGGCAGCTCTGATAATCTAAACACAGAATAAACTGACGATGCCAAGAGGTCTAGATTTTGACTCTCATTTTTCTAAAAAGGAGAAAGTATCATTCCTGATTTGAATTCAGAAACTAAAATACTGTATAGAGGGGGGGATACCAACATATGTGTGTGTGATCAGTCACTCAGTCGTGTCTGACTCTTTGCCATCCTACAGACTGAGCCCGCCAGGCTCCTCTGTTCATGGGGTTTTCCAGGCAAGAATACTGGAGTGGTTGGCATTTCTTCCTGCAGGAGATCTTCCTGACCCAGGGATCAAACCTGCGTCTCTTGTGTCTCCTGCATTGACAAGCGGATTCTTTACCACTGAGCCACCTGGGAAGGCCTGATACCAACATATACAAGAGGCTTTTCATTTCAGGTCTTCTGATTAAGTCTCTGCCCTGAAACCCCAAACTCCAACAAGGGTGTTTTCCATATATATTGTTTAATGAGGGTGCAAAGAACAATTTCGTTGTTGCTCTAATGGAAACCCTCACTTGCAGCTTATTTAGGCACACCCCCTAGCCAAGGAATTTACTAAAATGGTCAATTGGACATTTCAGTGCTCCTTCCCAAACTGACCCAGAGAACGTGCTGGAATTTCAACTATACTTACAGGGACTGAAGGCTTCGCAGGTTCTGTAGCGCCTCTGTGGGCACCTGTCTTAGGTGATTGTTCTGTAGCATACTGCACACCAAAGCAAATGGAGAAAAACATTAATGACAGTTAGCAATAATTAACAATATCTGGCATAACAATGTCAGGTACTGTTCTAGGTGTCAGGAAAACAGCAGAGCATCAGACAAAACCTTGGCCTGTGGGGAGCTTAAAGTCCTATGTGGAGAGACAGGTAATTAAAAATTAACAAACGAGTATATAACTTGAGGCAAGTGACAGGTACCACAGACAGAGAACAGAACATGGATTTGGGTATCATCCTTGTGCACAGGCCATGCTAATCCTCTCTGTACTGGGCCAATCTTAGTATACGTGCTGCCAAAGTGAGCACCAGGGATTTGGCATAGATGCTGACACGGGGGTGAGGGTTTAATTTGGAAGGTGGCAAGAGAAGATCTCTCTGAGGAGGTGATTTTTCAGGAGCTACCAGAATGGTGTCAGGGAGCAAAACATTTGAACATCTGGGAAGTTACTGAGGAAGCGAGAAGAGCAAGTGCAAAGGCCCTGAGGCCGGAGCTTGCTTGGTTTGCTAAAGGAGCAGCAAGGCCCAGTGTGACCAGGAGGTATAAGTGAGCACGAGAGCCTGGGGCCAAGCTAAGGCTGTCTCAGGAAGGAGTCGCAGGGCTTATTTTAAGGCAGTGAGAAACTCTCCTTGAAGGGTTTACGTGAGTGGAAATGATGTGATCTTATTGTTTCTAATGGATCACCATGGTGACAGAGAGATTAGACAAGATAGAAGTAAGGATAATAACAAAGGTGGGCTTTGTTGCTCAGCCATGTCTGACTGTTTGTGACCCCCTGGTCTGTAGCCTGCCAGGCTCCTCTGTCCATGGGGATTCTCCAGGCAGGAGTACTGGAGTGGGTCGCCATGCCCTCCTCCAGGGGATCTTCCCAACCCAGGGACTGAACTTAGGTCTCCCTCATTGCTGGCAGATTCTTTACCATCTGAGTCACCAGGGAAGGCTAAGAATACTGGAGTGAGTAGCCTAGCCCTTCTTCAGGGGAACGTCCCAACCCAGGAATCAAACTGGTTCTCCTGCACGGAAGGCGGATTCTTTACCAGCTGAGCTACCAGGAAGGATAACAGTAGGAGACTATTAAAGATATTCCTCCTTCTTACATGTCATATTTTGATATAAACTAAATGCTTTTGTGAACTATTGCATTTCTGAACTGTTGCAATAGTTCTTTCCAGAACACGGGGACTACAGAATGGAAACACCTGGTAACAAGGAAGTGAAATGTATCATTGCTAATGGGAAACAGCATGGAAAGAATTTTCATTAGATGTCATACCCTGCTAGTTTATTCATAAACGTTTATAACACTAATTTTGCAGGCACTCTGACTCCAAAGCCTGATATACTTTCCACTGGTTCTTGCAGCATTCTCTTGAGGAGTAAACGTATACATTCTCGGGTTGTATGCCTTATACGGTATGATTAAGAGCCTGGGTTCTTGGATCTGATTACCTCTTCCCTGCCAGTAGCGCTATGGCCTCAGGGAAATCATTCAATCTCTCCACATCTCAGTGATCAATAATAATACCCACCCCCCAGGGCTTATTGTGATGATCTAATAAGTGAAAGTACATAGAACAATAACTGCTGCCTGGTAAACATTCAATAAAGGTTGGCCCTTTTTGTGTGAATTGTTAAACCTCTTCTCCAAACTAATGATACAGTGAGGCTGTACTGGATGTAACATTTTAATTAATGAGAAAATTGACCAATAAAAAAACTTCTATGCCTGTGGTTCTCAAATTTAGGGATCATCAGAATTCATTGAAGACTTGTTAGAACAGTTTGCTGGGCCCCCACCCTCAAAGTTCCTAGTTCAGTAGGTTTGGGTACGGGCCAGGGAATTTTCATTTCCAACAAACTCCCAGATGATGTTGGTGCTGCGAGGCAAGGCACCGCACACGAAGAACCACCCTATACTCTGCTAAGTATTTCTAAGAATATGTTCACCTGAACTTGAGGCTGTCTTGAGCTTGGAGATGAGGTCTAGTTCTGAGTCTTGGCAAACAAACCATTTAACTTTCTTGATTCTTGGTGTTTTTTTTTTTTAAATCTGTACAATGGGAATAGAATGTTATCATCTGATTGATAAGGTGTTTGAAGGTTAAAATATGAGGGCATTTATTATACTTTCATATATGCTAGAGCTTCCCTGGTAGGTTGCATGGTAAAGAATCTGCCTGCAGTCCAGGAGACCTGGGTTCATTCCCTGGGTCAGGAAGACTCCCTGGAGAAGGGAATGGCAACCCACTCCAGTAACCTTACCTGGAAAATTCCATGGACAGAGAAACTTGGTGGGCTACAGTCCATGAGATCGCAGAGTCAGACACAACTGAGCAACTAACACTCACTTTTTCATATATGCAAATGTAAGCTCATATCGAATAAGAGGCGAAAAATATTTGCTGTGCTTAGTCACTCAGTCGTGTCAGACTCTTTGCTAAAATTCCATGGACAGAGAAACTTGGTGGGCTACAGTCCATGAGATCGCAGAGTCAGACACAACTGAGCAACTAACACTCACTTTTTCATATATGCAAATGTAAGCTCATATCGAATAAGAGGCGAAAAATATTTGCTGTGCTTAGTCACTCAGTCGTGTCAGACTCTTTGCGACCCCATGGACTGTAGCCTGCCAGGCTCCTCTGTCCATGGGAATTCTCCAGGCAAGAATACTGGAGTGGGTTGTCATGCCCTCCTCCAGGGGATCTTCCCAACCCAGGGATCGAACCCAGGTCTCTTGCATTGCAGGCAGATTCTTTATCATCTGAGCCATTTGGAGATCATAAAATTTATGCTTTTCTCACTGGAACTGAGATTCAGTTTTCTAAGAAATATATTCTGTCACTTGTAATCTAGTAGTTTTAAACAAGTAATTTCATTATTTTAATCTTGCATTCAATTAACATTTCATAAATCAAAAGTCTCAAAATATATTGGTTCTTTAAGAACAAGGTCAAGATTTAGAGAGAACTCACACTTTAATTACTGGTTAGAGAATTGGGAAAATTGTAGCTCAAATGCTGTGCTTTGCATAATTTACCTCAATATTAAAAGTTTACATTTCTATGTTATTTTATACCTTTCCAAGCAGTTTTAATATATGATATAATTTTAACTTGACAAAAATATTTTCTAAATGCCTCATTAATTGTGTGCTAAATTTAAATGATAAGATACAGATAATGGAATTAAATGATGTCTAAGCTTTGTAGGTAAAATGTTACTGGCTCAAAGTATGTATTGAATTGTCCTCCTATGCTTTGCTAACCAAAGACTGAAACTTTAATAATGTTGTCTTTCTAAAATATTGGAAAATTGGAGTAGAGGATAAGAGATATTTAAATAGCTTTTCTTCACTGAACAGTTGCAAACTTTCTTGGTAGTTTTATATATTTGACTTCAGAAAATGGAACTTAAACAAGCTTTACTAATGATGACTTTTAAAGCTACCCTGAGCTGCTGCTGCTGCTAAGTCACTTCAGTCGTGTCCGACTCTGTGTGACCCCATAGACGGCAGCCCACCAGGCTCCGTCATCCCTGGGATTCTCCAGGCAAGAATACTGGAGTGGGTTGCCATTTCCTACTCCAATGCATGAAAGAGAAAAGTGAAAGTGAAATCGCTCAGTCTGTCCGACTGTTAGCGACCCCATGGACTGCAGCCCACCAGGCTACTCCGTCCATTGGATTTTCCCTGCAAGAGTACTGGGGTGGGGTGCCATTGCCTTCCCCGTACCCTGAGCTACCTTCCCGCAATTTAATTTTCTACCATATCTATCAGTAAAACACCAAAAATACAATTAAAAAAACTCACTTAAGTTCTGATCTCTCCCTAAATAAATAACTTTTGTTTAATTACTTTCAAATGACAAAACAAAAATAACTTATCTTCATTATAGACTTACAAGTCTCCAGTGAGCTAATTAGAAAATTCTGTTTTTGTTTAAGATATTCCAGGGGGAGAAAAAACAAAGGGTTTATAGCACTATGGAGTACAATGAAAACAGAGTGCATTCACAACACAGCTGCTGATTTCTTTTATAAATAATCCTTTATTCAGTGCAGTCAATATAAGCAGAATTTACCATGAACTGAGTAACGGCTTAGGTACTTACAACTTCATTTTTATCATTCACATATGGGTAAGAAAAGAAAATGAAACACTTTCTCTAGAGACAAAGGATGACCTCATATTTTCTTAATTTCTTTCCCCTAGGAGTTTTAAAATATTCACAATTACATTATAGCATCCCCGAACTACTTTAACAATAAATTATCTTTTTTTTGGCCAACAGCACTAAATAAGATCAGGTACAGGTAAAGTGACATAAGAGAGATGAAATTATATGTTGAAAGGGTACTCTGTAATACTGGATTGTTGAAAGGGTACTCTGTAATACTGGCTTGATCCTTAGGTATTCTCTCTGCCTACTTGCGCCGTGTTTAGAGAGCAAGCAGTTTCCAGGCTCTTTTTTTGGAATGAGAGAACTCTGTCTGTCCGACTGTTAGCGACCCCATGGACTGCAGCCCACCAGGCTACTCCGTCCATTGGATTTTCCCTGCAAGAGTACTGGGGTGGGGTGCCATTGCCTTCCCCGTACCCTGAGCTACCTTCCCGCAATTTAATTTTCTACCATATCTATCAGTAAAACACCAAAAATACAATTAAAAAAACTCACTTAAGTTCTGATCTCTCCCTAAATAAATAACTTTTGTTTAATTACTTTCAAATGACAAAACAAAAATAACTTATCTTCATTATAGACTTACAAGTCTCCAGTGAGCTAATTAGAAAATTCTGTTTTTGTTTAAGATATTCCAGGGGGAGAAAAAACAAAGGGTTTATAGCACTATGGAGTACAATGAAAACAGAGTGCATTCACAACACAGCTGCTGATTTCTTTTATAAATAATCCTTTATTCAGTGCAGTCAATATAAGCAGAATTTACCATGAACTGAGTAACGGCTTAGGTACTTACAACTTCATTTTTATCATTCACATATGGGTAAGAAAAGAAAATGAAACACTTTCTCTAGAGACAAAGGATGACCTCATATTTTCTTAATTTCTTTCCCCTAGGAGTTTTAAAATATTCACAATTACATTATAGCATCCCCGAACTACTTTAACAATAAATTATCTTTTTTTTGGCCAACAGCACTAAATAAGATCAGGTACAGGTAAAGTGACATAAGAGAGATGAAATTATATGTTGAAAGGGTACTCTGTAATACTGGATTGTTGAAAGGGTACTCTGTAATACTGGCTTGATCCTTAGGTATTCTCTCTGCCTACTTGCGCCGTGTTTAGAGAGCAAGCAGTTTCCAGGCTCTTTTTTTGGAATGAGAGAACTCTGGCTAGTTGTGACACTCCTGTGGCTAGTTTTATCCATCCCCTCCATGTGGCTTTGGTTCTGGTGCTGGTGGCAAGAGAGGACAAGCCATTGCTTGCCTGAATGGCTTACACAAGAGAATGAGCCTTTGTTGAGGGGAGCCTAGTTCAGAATTCCATGTGACTGGGTATTTTGCAATACCAAACCAATAATTAATTTTTATGAAGACCTATATTTACAGGAATAGTCATCTTAAATTTTAATGATCTTCCCGAGCTCACAGTAACAAGATTTCTGATATAAAACAGCTCTCATCAAGAAGGGTTGTTGGGGTCTTCATTTCCCATCTTCTAGGACTGAATCACTACTATCTTTCTCCTCCTTTTACCAGCTGCCTTCTTTTTAAAGTGAAGTGAAAGTGAAGTCGTTCAGTCGTGTCCGACTCTTTGCGACCCCATGGAATATAGCCCACCAGGCTCCTCCGTCCATGGGATTCTCCAGGCATGAATACTGGAGTGGGTTGCCATTTCCTTCTCCAGGGAATCTTCCCGACCCAGGGATCGAACCCAGGTCTTCCGCATTGCAAGCAGACGCTTTAACCTCTGCCTTCTTTTTACCTTCCGCATATTGGTCAGGGCCCGAGATGAATATTACTCGTATATTACCTTTCTCACCATGCCTCAGTATAATCAATTATTTCTTTCTTCCAATGACTTTTGCACTGTATAACTGCTTTGCTCAGCATTTTACCTCTAGCACTGTGGTTTATAACCTTATTGGACCCAATTTTCCCTTTAAAACCAAATATTTTGTAATGCTTTATCTGTTATGTTAAGATAAAGTTCGTAAAAATAGAGCTATCCACACACATCATTTTAAAGGAAAAGAATCAACATAATATACTGCTTTAACTGCATTATAAAGAGAAATAAAAGTAATTTATAATAAGGGTATATATGTTTCATTATATATGTGATGCTCAGATGTGACTATCTTAGAAGGTCTTTCTATGAAAGAGTCAGATGCTTGCCTCTGTTTTCAATGAAGATGGTTGGATCTGAGAAAAATACGTGATCAGAAATTATTCCGTCCAAGAACAGGGAAATGAGAGTAGAGGTCTAAGTGGATACTAGACTAAAATCTACAGTTAAGACATAACAGAATATGCTTACTGTATATTTTACGGGAAAGAAGGAAATAACTTATATTAAAATAAAGATAACATGCCAAGACATATTACATTCTCACAAATGAGCATGGAGATTCTCACAAATGAATGCTTCTTATTGACAAGAGTGATATCAAAATAATCCTCTCTCTTTTACAAGATAGGACTGAAATACCACAGAGAACACCCAGCCTATCCCAAAGTTCCATCACATGCTGAGGTGAGCATCTGTTTTTTAGTACTTCAAGAGGCCCTAGAGGGCAAATCCCACCACAGACAACAGGGAATTGAGGCTAAATTAGAAAAAAGAAACAGTCATGATACTGCCTTCATAGAAGCTGGGTGGCAGACCCTCCTGGAGAGTGGAAGAGTAAGATTAAATATGCAACAGGCCACCCTAAAATAAACCATTATATATTCATCAAGCATACATTTTGTATGCTTGTGCTCCCAACATTTTAAAAGGCCATAATGTGAAATATTTATAAAGCAAACTTTGTTAATGAAATTCAATGAGAACCCTGTTTTCACATTTCTCTGCAAATTTAATGATATTTTTAAGAAGATGTTTTACAACTTCACAGTTATATATCTTTAATTTGTTTTGTGATTTCTGAGGTAATTCTATTGCATTAATACTTTTTCGAACACATATGTGGGTAGAAATCACAGATGTACAAACTGTGTTAATTAATCAATGATTTTTGAGAGACTATATTCATTTAATTTTTCAAGCACAGATTATTACACTTATGCAGAACTTTTGGTAAAACCTCTCAGCATTATCACATATGACAGTTTCTTCTGTCGCTGTTATTTATTTGATTTAGTTCCGCCTCGAGGGCCTTTCTGGAGTTGTGGAGCGGGGGCTGCTCCTCAGGCACAGCATGCGGGCTCAGCGGGGCACAGACGCAGTAGTTCCGGCACACAAGGCTTAGCTGCCCCGCGCACGCGGGGTCCTCCCAGACCAGGGATTGAACCCGTGTCTCCGCCGCTGGCAGGCACATTCTTTACCAGTGAGCCACCAGGAAGCCCATGGGAGTGTTACTGATTGATGTCGGGTGTGGAGGGACAGTCAGAAGTCAAAAGGAATGCAGAGGGATTCTTGATGCTGGGCTGAGCGGCACATCGCAGGACAATCGACTACAAACTGGCACACAAGGCTTAGCTGCCCCGCGCACGCGGGGTCCTCCCAGACCAGGGATTGAACCCGTGTCTCCGCCGCTGGCAGGCACATTCTTTACCAGTGAGCCACCAGGAAGCCCATGGGAGTGTTACTGATTGATGTCGGGTGTGGAGGGACAGTCAGAAGTCAAAAGGAATGCAGAGGGATTCTTGATGCTGGGCTGAGCGGCACATCGC
This sequence comes from Oreotragus oreotragus, assembly GCA_006410675.1. Lineage (NCBI taxonomy): Eukaryota > Metazoa > Chordata > Mammalia > Artiodactyla > Bovidae > Oreotragus > Oreotragus oreotragus. The sequence goes on along the minus strand of SJYX01006324.1, from coordinate 19,680 downwards.
AGGACAATCGACTACAAACGAGTCATCTGGAAAACTGAAGATGCCTCCCCAAATTTCCAAAACCTTCTGTGGCAGGTATGACGACCATGCTTGAGAACCACTGTTCTAACACTAAATGTTGGGTTGGCCAAAATGTTTGTTTGGTTTTCTTCATTACATCGTATGGGAAAATCCAAATGAATTTTTTGGCCAATCCAATCCTTTCCAAATATTTAACAGCTGAATTTGCTTGTCTTTTAGCTCAGTTCAGTCGCTCAGTCGTGTCCGACTCTTTGCGTGCAGGAGACCGCCTGCAACGTGGGAGACGGAAATGTGGGTTCGATCCCTAAGTCGGGAGGATGCCCTAGAGAAGGAAATGGCAGCCCACTCCAGTGTCCTTGCCTGGGAAATCCTGGAACCCCCAACTTGTCGCCTCATCTTCCCTTTCAAAATCTTGTAATGTGGAGAAATGACTATATATTATTTCTGGTTGTTTTATATTCTGCCTCCCCTTAAGAAGAAAGTTAGAACTTGCCCGTCTCTGCTCTTACATTATACATCTCTGCTCTCACTATATTATATTATAAAGACGCTTTCGCCAAGGTTCTCTTTTTTTATTTTAAATATTTATTTATTTATTTCTGGCTGTGCTGGGTCTGTTTCTTAGTTTCTGCTCAGGCTTTTTTCTAGTCGTGGAGAGTGACTAGTTAGGGCGTGCAGGCTTCTTATTTCGGTGGCTTCCCTTGTTGTGAAGCACAGACTCTTAAGTGCTCGGGCGTCAGTAGTTGGGCCACGTGGGCTCAGTAGCTGTCCCCCCCCGATCCCCCCCCCGCAACCCCGGGGCTCTAGAGCACACATTCAGTAGGTGTGGCTCACAGGCTCAGCTGTCCCTCAGCACGTGGGATCTTCCTGCACTGGGGATCAAACTTGCATCTCCGGCAGGCGAATTTTTTTCCCACTGAAGCCCTCTCGAAGATTCTTATCCCTTCCAATCAATTTTTCTTTGATGGTCAGAACTGATTACATAATAGCGAGACGACTCATCATCTCCTCTACATCCTGAAAGAAAGTGAAAGTGAAGTTGCTCAGTTGTGTCCCACTCTTTGCCACCCTATGGACTGGAGCCTACCAGGCTCCTCTGTCCATGGAATTTTCCAGGCAAGAGTACTGGAGTGGGTTGCCATTGCCTTCTCCAGGGGATCTTCCCTACCCAGGGACTGAACTCGGGTCTCCCGCACTGCGGGCGGACGCTTTACCGTCTGAGCCACCAGGGAAGCAAAATTTAAACTGTCGAGCAAGTCGAAAGCAACAGTCGGAATAGATGCCCCTTTGAGGGAGTCCCTCATCTCCCAATGCCTTCCAGCAACTCTCCGAAGGTGGCTGGGGGCCAGCGCCCCTGCTGCGGAGAGGGAGATGCTTGGGGTTGCACCAAGCCACCAGACCACCTCTCCCGCAGGTCTCTGGTTAATTGCTGTGACATGTCAGCAGGCACTCTCTGAGGAAAGAGCAGGAGAGCCAGCCCGCAGCATCCCAGCTTAGCAATCATTGCTGATTAAAACCTAGTTACAGAGCAATGAAGATGGAATCCTGCATTAACCAAATGACCCTGTCCACGGCCAAGCCCAGATAGATGGCAGTGATTATGAGAGCATCACTTACAAACGTTAACGGCTGTTTGAGTTTCCGGGAGATTTACGGGGTAGTGACAGCGTTTGGCTGGTGGGGGCTGCGGCTCTGTCTCCTGCCCAGACCTTCCTGTGTGTTTATGGGTTCCTGTGGCCTCACGGCTTAGAGTGGCCTAGCTCTGCTGAGCTTTTACACAGGCTGAACACTCTCTGGCTTGTGTAAAGTTGCAATTTATCATATTGCCAGTTTTCAGAGAATCTGAATTAGTTCAGCTACACTTCATGCTGAAACTATCCTGAATGTAATTTAATCTTTCTTTAATGATTCAAAAGGCACTTTGATGTCTTGCACTAATCAGACTCATGGCTATGAATATCAGAACTTGATATTGAAGAAATGTAAAAATGCCCATGAGAGAATTAGGTGAAGGGGGTCATGGAAAACAGCATGTATGGCTCTTTCTGTGAGAGCATAGGAAGGATGGTGTGTGTCCAGGGTCTGCGGAAGCGTGGTGTCATAGGAAGTCTAACCGGACTGAGGTTGACGTCACCATGGTCAATGAAAGACCGTATAAAAAGCTAGCCTTTCTTCTGAGTGCCTGCCTGTTCCCACACCCTCCAAGGAGCATGGCATCTTTGCCAGTCTGGGTCTCAGCTGTGCAGATTTAGGGTGAGGGGAGAACTGTCCTAAGACAAAAGAGAAATGAATTGACGTGTAAAGGGAGGAGTGGGGAGAAAGACAAGAGCCCGCAAGAGCTGGGATTAGAAGGAGAAAGGAGAGAGCCGTAATAGTGAAGTGCGTGTGTGCGTGCGTGTGTGCATGCATGTGTGTGTGTGTGTGTAGTGTGTCTGTATCTGTGTGTGTGATTAAGAAATGGGACAACACCACCTCCCTCCTTAGGTCGCTCTAAGATCTACGCAGCCTTCCAAGCTCGCTGGCTGTCTCAAGAAAATTTAAATAGAATCGTCATTTGCAATTTTTTGAAACACCTCAGGAAAGATTTGTCTTTCTGTAAGTCTTGACTCTAGGAATTTCCTTGAACACACCCCCAAGGGGAAACAGGGGCGAAAAGTCAGAAGCAAGAAGATCTCTTTTGTAAGGGCTGTAAAGCCGGACCCCTCGGGGCTGGAGGCCGTCCTTGCCGTGCCCGCAGAGGTGAGGCCCGGCTGGGTCAGCCAGGTAGGGCAGGGCCAGCCTGGGAACTCAGCCTGAGAGCTCCTTGAGCCATCCCCTCTGCCCACTGTCCTTGTACTCCAGGCCCGGGAAAACACGGAGGTGCCGCAGGTAGGGGCAGGACGGCGGAGCCGCGGCAGTGCCCTCAGGATGAGGACATGAATGAACTGATGCTGAGGGGCAGCTGCATCGACCTCTGTCTGGCATCCTTTTCTTCTCCACTGGGAAGTGAGGCTGTGTGTCCACGCTGGGGCTGCAGCAGTCAGGCAGCTGGTGTGGGGCTTTGGGGGCAGCTGATGGTTCAGGGCTCCAATACCAACGGTCCCAGCAGTCCTGGCTCTGGGGAACTGCAGGCCAGAGTGAATCTCTTTCTTTGCCAGAGCCCAACTCCTACCCCTGTTCCAGCCCTACCTGCCCCCTCCCACACGGATCAGTGGTCTGCGGGCCCGAAGGCTTCCCAGCCCACAGGGTGTGCCAGGCTCTGCTGTGCCCCAGAGTCCTGCCCCACTGCCCTTCCCCAGCTGACCTCTCGCCTGCACCTCTGCCAGAGCCTTCAGTGACATCTCCCTGCCCACCCCTCAACAGCTGCCCGTGGGCACGTAGCGCCATAAGCCCAACCGTGTCCCTGCTCCTCAAACATATTACTGCCCTTTCCGATGCCCTCCAAGAGGTTGTCATGTGGGTGTTTGGGAAATCTGTTGGCCATCCTGACGGTCACAGGGCACCACCGCCCCTTAGCAAACAGGGCCCGAGCTGTGGATGCCGTGATGTGTAGGACAGTCCCGCGTAAGGATGACTTACACGGATCAGTGGTCTGCGGGCCCGAAGGCTTCCCAGCCCACAGGGTGTGCCAGGCTCTGCTGTGCCCTGGAGTCCTGCCCCACTGCCCTTCCCCAGCTGACCTCTCGCCTGCACCTCTGCCAGAGCCTCCAGTGATGTCTCCCTGCCCACCCCTCAACAGCTGCCTGTGGGCACGCAGCGCCATAAGCCCGACCGTGTCCCTGCTCCTCAAACATATTACTGCCCTTTCCGATGCCCTCCAAGAGGTTGTCATATGGGTGTTTGGGAAATCTGTGAGCCATCCTGACGGTCACAGGGCACCACTGCCCCTTAGCAAACAGGGCCCGAGCTGTGGATGCCGTGATGTGTAGGACAGTCCCGCGTAAGGATGACTTGACCTGGGTCCCACACAGTGTGTGCGCGGCCTCGAAGGGACCCCCAGGATATCCGTGTAGGTGAGAAACCAGTCTGTAGTTATCTGGGACTTTGGCCTACTTTTATTTTACAATCCGCTCCAAGTATGTTTTGCAGAGTTTCAATTCACAGCTTTGACAGGAAGGTAACAACCATGCCTTGACGTACTCCTTTTCCTATTCGGAACCAGTCTGTTGTTCCATGTGCAGTTCTAACTGTTGCTTCCTGACCTTCATACAGATTTCTCAAGAGGCAGGTTAGGTGGTCTGGTATTCCCATCTCTTTCAGAATTTTCCACAGTTTATTGTGAGCCACACAGTCAAAGGCTTTGGCATAGTCAATAAAGCAGAAATAGATGTTTTTCTGGAACTCTCTTGCTTTTTCCATGATCCAGCGGATGTTAGCAATTTGATCTCTGGTTCCTCTGCCTTTTCTAAAACCAGCTTGAACATCAGGGTGTTCACGGTTCATGTATTGCTGAAGCCTGGTTTGGAGAATTTTGAGCATTACTTTACTAGCATGTGAGATGAGTGCAATTGTGCAGTAGTTTGAGCATTCTTTTGCATTGCCTTTCTTTGGAATTGGAATGAAAACTGACCTTTTCCAGTCAAGGCTGTATATTGTCACCCTGCTTATTTATATGCAGAGTACATCATGAGAAACGCTGGACTGGAAGAAACACAAGCTGGAATCAAGATTGCTGGGAGAAATATCAATCACCTCAGATATGCAGATGACACCACCCTTATGGCAGAAAGTGAATCAGGGAGTTCACGGTTCACGTATTGTGGAAGCCTGGCTTGGAGAATTTTGAGCATTACTTTATTAGCATGTGAGAAGAGTGAATAGAATTCCTGGTACTGGTCTGGCTCCTTTTGAATCACCCTCACATTGACAGTGGTCCAGCTGCAGTGCAAAGTCTGAAGCGTCAGTCCTTTGCTTACATCTCTTTTTTGACTTCTCATCTTGCTCAGAACATAATACTGTCCAAGCTTTTCTGACATGACATACAGGATCTGTGTGACCAGGGCCCTTTCTCTTCTTCATTTCCTTTCCACTTTGTCCTGAACGCTCAAGCACCACTTGGTTAGGGCTGGCTGTCCTCGGTTCCTCCTGTCTGTGTCTCTGTGCATATTACCCCTCAATCAGCCACCTAATGTGCTTGGTTAGTCCCTAGTTGTGCTTCAGCGTCTGGGTCCCAGGTCATCTCTTTGGAGAAACATCTCTTCGAGGAAGTAGAATCTGAACCATCAAACTAGATAGAGTCCTTTCCTCACAGTTCCATAGAATCAGAGCGATCTGTTTGAATGTGTTGGTCACACTATCTCGATCCCACAATCTACCATGAGATTGTAAGCTCATTGAGGGCATGGCCATACTTACTGATCTTTGTATTTCTAGCAATAATTTGTTCAATGACACTTTGAGTGATACGTGTGTGAGCATGTACACACGTACACACACACACATACACTCTGCTTCAGTGTATCCAATATGTATTCTGTTTAGTGATTAAAATAATTGATTCCAATATAATTTAACAAGTCATCAAAATACTTAGTGGTACCTAGCTCAATATAGGAAAAACATCTTAGTTGTTTTATCTAAACGATGTATCTAATGCATTTTGAATGGTTCCAAATATTTTGGTGGATTCATGGAAATATAGGCACATTAGAATCAGTGCTACAGCCTAAATTTTACCTTATGATGAATTAACATAAGGATTTGGCTGTATGACAACTTAAAAATCTTCCTACATAATAGTAAAAATAATTCAAGGGTAGGGAGACCAAACCCAATCACCTAAGTAGATCAAGACTAAATAACAGTTCTGCTTTTAAATTTAACTTTTAACAAAATATTAAATGTAAATAAAATTGCTTTTTAAAATAGCCTGTGTATCCCTCAGGTCAGTGAAATGCAGTTTCCATTAAGCAGAAATATATCAAATGCTTCTTTAGCATTCATAACATTTATCTAAAAGAAAGGAAATAAATGCTTGGGGCTGGTGCACTGAGATGACCCAGAGGGATGGTACGGGGAGGGAGGAGGGAGGAAGGTTCAGGATGGGGAACACGTGTATACCTGTGGTGGATACATGCTGATGTATGGCAAAACCAATACAATACTGTAAAGTAATTAACCTCCAATTAAAATAAATAAATTAAAAAAATAAAAGAAAGGAAATAAAATCAGGTTATTTTCTCTGAAATAAAACTTTCTTGGTAGAGCTTTCAACTTGTGTTAACTATTTCCTCTAAAACATTCCCTTTTTTCCTACACAGAATAAACTGAAAAATTAAACAATGTGTACTAGAAGAAGAGGTACCAATAATAAAGAATTTTCTGACAGAAAATTAGGAAGTTGGACATTAGACAGTAAGAAAGCCCATCTCTTACAAGTCTTAATGAATTAACATTTTTCAATTAAAAAGCTACTCATTTTTACTATGCATTTACTATACCTTACTACTATGCACTAGATTTTTCTACATCTATTCACAAGTGGAACATAAACTTGATTTTTTAGCTGATCTTTATTCAGCGATTATAAGGAAACAAATTCTGCAAATGGTTTGAGGCTGTAATCTCATTATGTCAGCATCAGTTCAGTTCAGTTGCTCAATCACGTCCGACTCTTTGCGACCCCATGAATTGCAGCACGCCAGGCCTCCCTGTCCATCACCAACTCCTGGAGTTCACTCAAAATCACATCCATCGAGTCGGTGATGCCATCCAGCCATCTCATCCTCTGTTGTCCCCTTCTCCTCCTGTCCCCAATCCCTTCAGCACCAGAGTCTTTTCCAATGAGTCAACTCTTCGCATGAGGTGGCTAAAGTATTGGAGTTTCAGCTTTAGTATCAGTCCTTCCAAAGAACACCCAGGACTGATCTCCTTTAGAATGGACTGGTTGGATCTCCTTGCAGTCCAAGGGACCCTCAAGAGTCTTCTCCAACACCATAGTTCAAAAGCATCATTTCTCCGGCATTCAGCTTTCTTCACAGTCCAGGTCTCACATCCATACATGACCACAGGAAAAACCATAGCCTTGACTAGACGGACCTTTATTGGCAAAGTAATGTCTCTGCTTTTGAATATGCTATCTAGGTTGGTCATAACTTTCCTTCCAAGGAGTAAGCATCTTTTAATTTCATGGCTGCAATCACNTAGAATGGACTGGTTGGATCTCCTTGCAGTCCAAGGGACTCTCAAGTGTCTTCTCCAACACCACAGTTCAAAAGCATCATTTCTTCGGCATTCAGCTTTCTTCACAGTCCAGCTCTCACATCCATACATGACCACTGAAAAAACCATAGCCTTGACTAGGCAGACCTTTATTGGCAAACTAATGTCTCTGCTTTTCAATATGCTATCTAGGTTGGTCATAACTTTCCTTCCAAGGAGTAAGCATCTTTTAATTTAATGGTTGCAGTGATTTTGGAGCCCCTCAAAATAAAGTCTGACACTGTTTCCACTGTTTTCCCATCTATTTCCCATGAAGTGATGGGACCAGATGCCATGAACTTAGTTTTCTGAATGTTGAACTTTAAGCCAACTTTTTCAGTCTCCTCTTTCACTTTCATCAAGAGGCTTTTTAGTTCCTCTTCACTTTCTGCCATAAGAGTGGTGTCATCTGCATATCTGACCTTATTGATATTTCTCCTGGCAATCTTGATTCCAGCTTGTGTTTCTTCTAGTCCAGTATTTTTCATGATGTACTCTGCATATAAGTTAAATAAGCAGGGTGACAATATACAGCCTTGATGTCCTCCTTTTCCTATTTGGAACCAGTCTGTTGTTTCATGTCTAGTTCTAACTGTTGCTTCCTGACCTGCATACAGATTTCTCAAGAGGCAGGTCAGGTGGTCTGGTATTCCCATCTCTTTCAGAATTTTCCATAGTTTATTGTGATCCACACAGTCAAAGGCTTTGGCATAGTCAATGAAGCAGTAATAGATGTTTTTCTGGAACTCTCTTACTTTTTTGATGATCCAGCAGATGTTGGCAATTTAATCTCTGGTTCCTCTGCCTTTTCTAAAACCAGCTTGAACATCAGGGAGTTCATGGTTCACGTATTGCTGAAGCCTGGCTTGGAGAATTTTGAGCATTACTTTACTAGCGTGTGAGATAAGCGCAATTGTGCAGTAGTTTGAGCATTCTTTGGCATTGCCTTTCTTTGGGATTAGAAGCATAATAGTAATTTATTCACTTGAATCAGAATGACTCAAGAAACTTGCCTCAACTTCATGGCACAAAAAAGATAAGGAAATACTCTTTCACAAGTTGCAGTTGATAAGCTGGTTATTTAGGGGCAAATACATTTTTGATATTCAGGTAAGAAAAGGAGAGATGAGGTTTTTTCACACATGAACCCAGCCAGATACATGGTTCTATGATACCAATGAAGACAGACTAGAATGTAGATAAATTATCCCATGGCTCTAAATGGTTTATTAGAGGAACTCAGTCGTTACAAATTAATTAGCATCCACTTGACACTAAAGTCAGAACTATAACAAACAATACTCTGTTTACTTACAGAACTTTAAGACTGTAAAGGCCAGCAAATGCTCCCTTGGGAATGTACGTCAGAGCGTTTCCAGCAAGACGTCTGTGGGTTTCAAGCAGAGAGGATAGAGAGTAAGTATGGTTCTCTTCTTATGGAATTCATTTAGCTGTTACAAATGCAATACAATTATGCTTAGGCCATAAAGGCCAAAAGCAACTCTAAGAACCTTGTTTTGTCATGTTTTGCAAAAAATTTCTGTAAATCTCTCATCAAAAAGCAGGCAAAAGAAGAAATATGAAATTACCTATTTCACAATAAATCATCTAATAGCTTCTACTATGCATATGCTATACTATACTATGTATACTATTATACTATGCATAAGCTATGTGTAAACCTCTCTATCCATTCGTCTGTCAGAGGATAGTCAGGTTGCTTCTATGTCTTGGCTATTGTAAATACTGCTGCTGTGAACGTAGGGATGCATGTATCTTTTTGAATTATGTTTTCCTTGGGATATACGCCCAGAAGTGGAATTGGTCTATTTTTAGTTTTTTAAGGAACTTCCATACTATTCAAAACGGAAACAGACTCACACACATAGAAAACAAACGTGGTTACCAAAAGGTAAAGGTTGCAGGGGGAGGGATAAATTAGTACTACTACATATAAAATAAATAATCCACAAGAATCTACTGTATGCCACAGGGAACTCTATCACTATTCTGTAATAACCTATATGGGAAAAGAATCTGAAGAAGAATAGATATATGTATATGCTGAGACTTACAGAACGTTGTAAATCAACTATACCCCAAAATAAAAAATAAAAATTGAAAAAAAATTCACCTTAAAATTTTTTTAATACCAAAGCTAGACAAAGGAGTAGAGAGGGAACCACGGGCAGTGGTTTTCAGGGAGCTGGGCCATCATTACAGGTCAGACAGTCAATGGCTGGGCAGACCTCTCTGCTGAGAGGGCATTTCAGCAGAGGGCTGAGCCATGCCGGGACCTATGTGAAGGGAACAGAACTCCGAGGAGGGAGTGTGCCTGGCGTGGTCTGGAACCTGCCACAGGCCGGAGTGACCGGAGTGGAACGACCAAGGGAAGGGAGACAGCAGGTGAGGCTGGAGGGCAGTCCAGGGGCCCACCATGCAGGGCTCTGGAGGCCACAGTAGGGACTCTGAGCAGGGAACAGACGTGATCAGCTTTGTGTTTTAAAAGGGTCCTTCTGATGGGACCCTCTCGAAGCGGGAATAGACTCTGGGGACAAAGGACATGATTTGTGTAAGACTGAGCCTCCCCAGGTGGCACTTGTGGTAAAGAACCCACCAGTCAATGCAAGAGACTTGAGACTTGGGTTTGATTCCTGGGTCAGGAAGATCCCTAGGAGGAGGGGAATCCCACAAGGCAACCCACTCCAGTATTCTTGCCTGGAGAATCCCGGGGACCGAGGAGCCTGGTAAGCTACAGTCCATAGCGTTGTAAAGAGCTGGACATGACTGAAGCTATTTAGCATGCATGCATGTGCTATAAAAGAGTGCTTACTGAATTAACTGAGGCAGATTGGTTGACATTCACAGGTGGCTTAACTGATCAGATTAAAATTAGCCAGGAACTGTTATTTCAGCCAAAATGTCCTTAACTATCCTGTCCACAGTCATGACTTCAATAGTACATTTTTTGAGCTCTAGAACAGAGCCTGCAACTGGGGGCTTATCAGCTCTTACTGCTGCTCTGTGATCAAGTTCTTAGCTTGATGGTTTCTGAGTCATTTGATTTTGGAAATGAAAAGGAGAAAAAAAAAATTGTTCTATTTATTTATTTCATTAGTTTAAATTATTGTTAGGGTAAATACCTTTCTGTTACATTTCCTGAAATATAGCTCACTGCACACGAATTGTTTTTCTTTTCTGGGCAAGGACTTTCAGAACCTCAGACCGTATTCTGAACTAATCTGTGGAACCATTGACCTCTGTTATCAGGGGAGCCTGTCTTAAAACAAATGAATTTATGATAGGCTATTAGCTATTTGCTATGCTGGTAGGAGACATATCTCATTGTCAAAAACCACAACTTGAGAAATCATTGCATTCTTCCTCTCATTTCTTTACCATGTGGGATGGTTTTAGCAATTTAAAAATGAAATACATATAAACTATAGGAGATCTTTTTTATATAAATGAATACACAAATAGTGAGAACTGTACCAAATCTTTCCTGTGAAGATTTGAACTGACATATTTTTGGGCAACTATGTTCCAATCATAGAGACCCACATACCATTTGGTTGGAAGGTTTAACTTTTCCCTCTGTTTCTAAAATTATTTCATAGAAATGTCTCTTTCATCTCCGTTTCTATAATAGGATACAACTTAACAGGAAAAAACCTTTATATCATTTTATATGATACAAAAATATTTTTGTCCTGAAAGATACTTCTCCATAAAGAAGATTCACATTATCCTATCACTGTTAGTTTCACTGACTTAACTGCCACAAAAAGGGAAAAAAAATCAATACATTACAGTAGACACATTCATCTTCAAATGTTTATTTAGAGCAGATGTTTTGAAGCAGATGTTCGGGTGCTGTAACAACCAACTAAACTAGTTTTGAGAATGTATGTTTCTTTGACCCTATATAGTAATTTGAGCCTCTGAAGGGATCTAAGTTTGTTTTTGGTAGCTTCATTTTGTAAAATGGTGGGATGAGAGCAATGCAGTCAGACGTGGGCTGTGATTTCTCCCTTCTGGACACTGGTCTGGAGGGAAGAGGTGTGTGTACACACTTGGGGGAGCACCGAGAGGGGAGGGGTGCCCGAGCCCACTCTCTCATTGGGACTCTCAGGATAATGATTGTGTAGGGACATGCGCCAACATAGGGCCCCTTGGCTGGGTAGTATTTTCAAGGTAAGTGAATATGACGATCCTTATGATTTAAAAGAACACATTTCAGACTACTTAGCAATTTCATTTTGGCTTTTAAGAATTACTGCTTCATTTTCCAACTTTTACAAAGTACATGAGATCTAGAAGGCATACATTCTATACACGCTGATTTAGTTTCAGAAATTTGGTGAGGGCTAACATCAGGCTTGATGGTAATAGTTCCCTGCCCACCCCCTTCCCCACTTCCCCATTCTTAAGATCTGCCTATTTCCAGTTTTTTGGTACTATTCTCCTTCTTTGTGATTTCCAGTATAGTTTCAGTGGCTCTGTTCTTATTTCTGAATTTCTTTTCACTCTTCTGAGTTATCATTTACCTGAATAATTATAGTTCAGCTATCACTTACACATAAAATTTCTGAGGTGTCAAAATATTGCCACTTGAAAAAAAATATCCTAAAACAAAGTTAATGACTTTGGGTCCCTGTATATGGGAGCCAAGAGTCTGGGTCACTGAAGCTGCTAAGCTGCTAAGTCGCTTCAGACAGGTCCTACTCTGTGCAACCCCACAGACGGCAGCCCATTGGGCTCCACCATCCCTGGGATTCTCCAGGCAAGAACACTGGAGTGGGTTGCCATTTCCTTCTCCAACGCATGAAAGTGAAAAGTGAAAGTGAAGTTGCTCAGTTGTGTCTGACTCAACGACCCCATGGACTGCAGCCTCCTCCGTCCATGGGAGTTTCCAGGCAAGAGTACTGGAATGGGGTGCCATTGCCTTCTCTGGGGTCACTGAAGAGTTAGCTACAAATAGGATGAAGCCCAGTCTAATGTAATCTCATAGCCTTGCCTCTGCTGGCAGAAATGCATCATCACTGTAACTAAGTCCACCGCGCTAAGTTTTCTTTTATAAGATGCCTGTGCTAGTTCGAAAGGCCCAGATACATCTTTCAATGCCATTCTCCCCCCCACTAATTTCTGAGGTGTCAAAATATTGCCACTTGAAAAAAAATATCCTAAAACAAAGTTAATGACTTTGGGTTCCTGTATATGGGAGCCAAGAGTCTGGGTCACTGAAGAGTTAGACACAAACAGGATGAAGCCCAGTCTAATGTACTCTCACAGCCTTGCCTCTGCTGGCAGAAATGCATCATCACTGTAACTAAGTCCACCGTGCTAAGTTTTCTTTTATAAGATGCCTGTGCTAGTTCGAACGGCCCAGATACATGTTTCAATGCCATTCTCCTAAATTAAAAAAAAAAAGAAAGAAGGGCCCAGATACTTTAAATTTAACCCTCTGGCATTCATCTGCGGTAACATTTGTTGAAGCTACTCAGAAAACTTGAATACAAGGATTATGACAACCTACCAACTGCTTTTCTTCCCATTGGAGAAAAAAGTATCTTAATATGCCTTAAGAAATTGCCACTTAAAAAACCTTCTCTCCCCCAATAAATTAAGCATCTCTAATTGGTCAAATCCAGGCACAAATCATCCCTTCGTTAACTGTGCATTTATGAACTGTCCATTTTGTTTTCATTATTGTATGTGCTCAGTTGCATCTGTTTGTGACCCTATGGACTGCAGCCCACCAGGCTCCTCTGTGCTCGGGATTTTCAAGGTAAGAATGCTGGAATGGGTTTCCATTTTTTCCTCGAGGGGATCTTCCAGACCCAGGGATCAAGCCTGTGTCTCCTGTGTCTTATGCATGGCAGGCAGATTCTTTACCGCTGTACCACCTGGGAAGCTCCAGTTTTCCTTATTACATGAGATTAAAAAAAATCAGATTTCAAGGTTTAAGGGCCGAGGCCACTGGCCTGATACATGAGCTCTTCAGGTCAACAGGGATATCCATTTGTAGTTATGTGGCCCTATAGTTTCTTTAGCCAGAGCATGGTGTGCGTTCAGTTATGTCCAACTCTTTGCGACCCCATGAACTGCAGCCCACCAGGCTTCTCTGTCCATGGAATTCCCCAGGCAAAAATACTGGNTCTTCAGGTCAACAGGGATATCCATTTGTAGTTATGTGGCCCTATAGTTTCTTTAGCCAGAGCATGGTGTGCGTTCAGTTATGTCCAACTCTTTGCGACCCCATGAACTGCAGCCCACCAGGCTTCTCTGTCCATGGAATTCCCCAGGCAAAAATACTGGAGTGGATTGCCATTTCCTTCTCCGGGGTATCTTCCCAATCCAGGGACTGAAGCTGCATCTTTTGTGTCTCCTGCACTGTGTCTCCAGATACTTTACCATTGGCACCACCTGACAAGCCCCCAGCCAGCGTGTGTGTGTGCGTGTGCTGTGACTCTGTGCAACCCCACGGACTGTAGCCTGCCAGGCTCCTCTGTCCACTGAAGCTCAGTTTTCACCTCTGTGAAGTATTCCTTAGTTACCTCAGCCAACTTTCCTGTAGGTTATATTCTGCACAACACTATCTATAAAGATTCATTTATGTAGTCTACCTGACTTGACTCTCTAAGATCAAGAATCTTATCGCCTGTCCAGAGCAGGGAGCTGAATCAATAATTTACAGATGGATTGATCATTTGATCTTGTTTCCAAAGACAGTTGGCTACAGTGCTAGAGTTGCTTCAGGTCTGGCATAACTACTGCAAGATGGCTGGCTCGCCATTACATTACCAGATCAAAGATAGCTGAAGAATATTCCTTCTTCATCATGCATCAGATTTGGACTCAGCAGTGTATTTGAGCAGTTTCATATTCCAGATACAGTCCTTTAGGGCACACAAACAGTACAGACCTTTTGTAAAACTACTCATGAGTTCTAGGCACAATGTAAATGTCCATGGAATTCCCCAGGCAAAAATACTGGAGTGGATTGCCATTTCCTTCTCCGGGGTATCTTCCCAAACCAGGGACTGAAACTGCATCTGTTGTGTCTCCTGCACTGTGTCTCCAGATACTTTACCATTGGCACCATCTGGCAAGCCCCCAGCCAGCGTGTGTGTGTGTGTGTGCTGTGACTCTTTGCAACCCCACGGACTGTAGCCTGCCAGGCTCCTCAGTCCACTGAAGCTCAGTTTTCACCTCTGTGAAGTATTCCTTAATTACCTCAGCCAACTTTCCTGTAGGTTATATTCTGTACAACACTATCTATAAAGATTCATTTACGTAGTCTACCTGACTTGACTCTTAAGATCAAGAATCTTATCGCCTCTCCAGAGCAGGGAGCTGAATCAATAATTTACGGATGGATTGATCATTTGATCTTGTTTCCGAAGACAGTTGGCTACAGTGCTAGAGTTGCTTCAGGTCTGGCATAACTATTGCAAGATGGCTGGCTCGCCATTACATTATCAGATCAAAGATTGCTGAAGAATATTTCTTCTTCATCATGCATCAGATTTGGACTCAGCAGTGTATTTGAGCAGTTTCATATTCCACATACTGTCCTTTAGGGCACACAAACAGTACAGACCTTTTGTAAAACTACTCATGAGTTCTAGGCACAATGTAAAGTGTGTTATATGCATCGTGCTAATTATGAAAAATCACATTAAACAGGTGATAAGATTATTCCCATTTTACAAGGTAACTGAGGCTATGAGAGGTTATCTGCTCATTCTTACATAGAAAAGTTCACACAACTTGGCTCAACCATTGCATTTTGGCTCTGACATTTGAGGTTTTAAACATGCCTTTGGTTCAAAGTAGGTTGGTCTGGAGCTTGGGTTGACCAGGAGCAACCGGTCTAAAACAAGAGAAGCACAAGGACACGAGGCGCTGGCTGTAGAAAACGGACGTTCACTGTGTCTCATTCAAAGCTCTCCTGTTGCCCTCTGGACCCCAGTCTGCACTCCTTCTGCTTTCACGACTATGACTGGTTGTTTCCCTCTCTTCTTGCAAATCCCTCTTTCTTTTAAATTGAAGTATAGTTGATTTACAGTGTTGTGTTAATTTCAGGTGTCCAGCAAAGTGATTCAGTTATACATATGTGTGTGTGTGTGTGTGTATATATTTGTGGTGGTTTAGTCGCTAAGTCATGTCCGACTCTTGCAACCCCATGGACTATAGCCTGCCAGGCTCCTCTGTCAATGGGATTCTCTAGGCAAGAATATTGGAGTGTGTTGCCATTTCCTTCTCCTATATCTATCTATCTATCTATATCTATCTATATATATATATCAGTTCAGTTCAGTTCAGGTCAGTCGCTCAGTCGTGTCCGACTCTTTGCGACCCCATGAATTGCAGCACACCAGGTCTCCCTGTCCATCACCAACTCCCAGAGTTCACTCAAACTTATGTGCATCAAGTCGGTGATGCCATCCAGTCATCTCACCCTCTGTCATCCCCCTCTCCTCCTGCCCCCCCAATCCCTCCCAGCATCAGGGTCTTTTCCAGTGAGTCAGCTCTTTGCATGAGGTGGCCAAAGTACTGGAGTTTCAGCTTCAGCATCAGTCCTTCCAATAAACACCCAGGACTGGTCTCCTTTAGGATGGATTGGTTGGATCTCCTTGCAGTCCAAGGGACTCTTAAGAGTCTTCTCCAACACCACAGTTCAAAGGCATCAATTCTTCAGCGCTCAGCTTTCTTCACAGTCCAGCTCTCACATCCATACATGACCACAGGAAAAACCATAGCCTTGACTAAATGGACCTTTGTTGGCAAAGTAATATCTCTGCTTTTGAATATACTATCTAGGTTGGTCATAATGTCTCTTCCAAGGAGTGTCTTTCAATTTCATGGCTGCAATCACCATCTGCAGTGATTTTGGAGCCCCCCAAAATAAAGTCTGACACTGTTTCCACTGTTTCCCCATTTATTTCCCATGGAGTGATGGGAGTGGATGCCATGATCTTC
>SJYX01006323.1:40441-51116 GCA_006410675.1 Oreotragus oreotragus | reverse complement strand
AGAATTATTAAAAAACCAACAACAACAACCACAAAAAGACTATATATGGTGTTTGCTTTAAAAATAGGGTCTTTTTTTTTTGAAAAGTAATAGTAGGTTGTAAAAATTAAAAATAAAGGAGAAATAGAGGACTTAAATTTTTAAAAAGTTTTAAAAAAAGAAGAAAAAGAAAAGAAGAAGAAAGCAATCAAACAACAACATCAACAAAGAAAAAGAAAAAGAAAAGAAAGAAAGAATAGTCATAAAAATAGTAAAGATATTTCTGTGACTTTCTCTGGTGTGGTGCACAGTGTGGGGTCACTTTCAAGGTGGTTCCCTCTGTTTAGCTTCTTCTGTTTGCTGGTCTCTTCAGTGTCTGATTTCTGCCCTGACACAAGGGGGGCAGTGATGGACACTTTTTTTTTTTTTTTTTAGGCTCACTTGTTCAGTCGCGTTGTGAGGAGGGAGGGATGCTGCAAACAAATAACTCTGGTGTGTGCTCGCAGTGTCTCAGCCGTGCTGGGCATGCCCCTGCCCATGGCGTACACTGCTCAGGCTCTACGTTGCTCCACTGGGAACCGTCTGAGACCGGCCCTAGACTGCATGCACCTCCCCAGTCTAAGCCGCTCAGGCTCAGCTCTCAGGTAGCCCTCAGAGGCACAGATTCAGTTGGGCCTGTGTTTTGTGGCCTTTCCAGGATCGAGTAGCTCAGGTGTTTGGTGAGCACAGTCACTGGGACTTATCACCTTTCCCGTCCCTGCTGCTCAGTTTTCTGGGTGTACCGCTGGCTCCCCTTGTGAGGTGGATGGTGACTATCCAGGACCCCAAGAAGTCTTAGCAAAGAAGCCTGCTTGCAGTTTGGTAGGTAAAGTCTCTCTGCGGCTGTGATTGCCCTCTTCCAGCCCTTACCACTCTGGCTGCCTGTCCCCGGAGGGGGATAGTCTGTAGCCAGCTGTTTCTGTTCTGTCCTTTGTTCTGTGCATGGTCCTGGTGGTGTCTTATGTTAGAGCTTTTTGCGTGGTAGCTATCCCACAGTCTGGTATGCTAGCCCAAGTTAGTTCGCTCTGGTTACACTCGCGGCATTCCGACCCGATTCTTAAAAAGCACTGCAGCCCGCACCTCCTTGCCCAGCCCCCACTTGCTAGTGGCGGATGCAGACATCTGCACTGCTTCTCCGCTGTGGGAGTTACCAGTGGGGTCATAATCTGTTGGTTTTAATTATTTATTTTTCTTCCCTGTTATGTTGCCCTCTGTGCTTCCAAGGCTCACCATAGACTCGGCAGTGAGAGTGTTTCCTGGTGTTTTGAAACTTCTATCTTTTTAAGACTCCTTTCCTGGGCCAGGACTCCCTTCCCAGGATGGAGCTCCCTTCCTAACTCCTTTGTCTCTTTTTTCATCTTTTATATTTTTCCTAACTGTTTTTGAAGACAATGATCTGCTTTTCTGGGTGCCTGATGTCTTCTGCCAGCATTTAGAAGTTGTTTTGTAGAATTTACTCAGCGTTGAAATGTTCTTTTAATGAATTTGTGGAGGAGAAAGTGGTCTCCCCATCCTATTCCTCTGCCATCTTAGGACCACCCTCCAGGATGGATTAAGAAGGTTTAAATGAAAGATATACTTCACAAAGATATCATTTATATGCATAATCTTAGAAAAGTGATACAAAATGAACTTATTTACAAAACAGAAACAGACTCACAGACTTAGAGAATGGACTTATAGTTACCGGGGGTAAGGGAGGAATGAAGGGACAGTTAAGGAGTCTGGGATCAATATGTATACACTGCTATATTTACAATGAATAACCAACACAGGCCTACTGCATAGTGAAGGGAACTCTGCTCAATATTATGTAACAGCCTAAATGGAAAAGATTTGAAAAAGAACAGAGACATGTTTGTGTATAACTGAATCACTTTGCTGTATACCTGAAACTAATACAACATTGGTAATCAACCATACTCCAATATAAAATTATTTCCTAAAAAGAAAGTCCTACTAAATTGCAAGAATTCAATGTTAATTCCTTCTTTCAACATTAATTATTTGAAGAAAATTGTTTTCAAAAAAGAAGTTGTTTATTTTTTCATTCAACAAGAATTTATTGAGTATCTACAAATGTACATGCTTTCTAATCTTCAGCAGGATTATCTTAACTTTCTCAGATAGTTATTCATATTTACTGGAGAAGCAACCCACTCCAGTATTCTTGCCTGGAGAATTCCATGGACAGAGGAGCCTGGAGGGCTTCAGTCCATGGATCACAAAGAGATGAACACAATTAAGTGACTAATACTTTCACTTTCACATTCTTATGTCCCATTTACTCTTCCAACTCATTCAATGCTTCCCTTCCCACTATGTTTTCAAATCAATCTCTCTAAGTCCACTGATAACCTCTGGTTTGCTAAATCAAGTGGGAAAAATTCCATCCTCCTTTTCATCCACTCTTCAGTTTCTTTTACTTAATTGTCTTCTTAAAACTTAGGCACTAAAGGTTTAAAATCAGCTCAACATTCAGAAAACGAAAAGCATGGCATCTGGTTCCACCACTTCATGGCAAATAGATGGGGAAACAGTGGAGACAGTGGAGACAGGGCTCCAAAATCACTGCAGATGGTGACTGAAGCCATGAAATTAAAAGATGCTTACTCCTTGGAAGAAAAGTTATGACCAACCTACATAGCATATTCAAAAGCAGAGACATTACTTTGCCAACAAAGGTCCGTCTAGTCAAGGCTATGGTTTTTCCAGTGGTCATGTATGGATGTGGGAGTTGGACTGTGAAGAAGGCTGAGCACCAAAGAATTGATGCTTTCGAACTGTGATGTTGGAGAAAACTCTTGAGATTTCCTTGGACTGCAAGGAGATCCAACAAATCCATTCTAAAGGAGATCAGCCCTGAGATTTCTTTGGAAGGAATGATGGTAAAGCTGATGGCCAGTACTTTGGCCACCTCATGTGAAGAGTTGACTCACTGGAAAAGACTCTGATGCTGGGAGGGATTGGGGGCAGGAGGAGAAGGGGACGACAGAGGATGAGATGACTGGATGGCATCACCGACCCAATGGACATGAGTTTGAGTAAACTCCAGGAGTTGGTCATGGACAGGGAGGCCTGGCATGCTGCAATTCAAGGGGTTGCCAAGAGTCGGACATGACTGAGTGACTGAACTGAACTGAACTGAAAGTCCCCTATCTGTTTTCTTCATCTAATTCTCATCAGTGATGACCTTGTCTGATGGCCTTACAATGTCTTTCCCTATATAAGCCTCATGAATAAGAGTCTATCAAACATTTCACTGTAGACCCAGAGAAAAGCACAAAAGATGACTCCTAACAGGCAATACATGCACATTTTCAGTGAGAGATGGACAAATGAGTAAATATTTTCTAGGAATATATATTTAAAATAATTAAACAATTCAATATTCAGCATAGTAGACACTATTAAAATGAACTAGATTTTAAAAGGCCAAATAAGAGATTAGGTAAGAGAGTTATATGCTCCAGATAAGTGGCTTTTAAATTTTTTTAATGTGGCCCCACAACACAATATTTTATTTCCTGATCATATAGACATAACACAACCATATATAAGAACAAAGACATGCACACATCCCCACACACAAACACATACAACCTGAAACAAAAATTTAATGAATTAATATTAATCTTCACTAAATTATATTTTCTTTCCTGTTTGTTTGATTTTTTTTAATGTAGGCAGGACACAGAAAATTGATTTCATGATCCACTATAGATTTTACACTATAATTTAAAATTATTTCTTCCAGAAAAACGTAAAAAGCACCATGGAAGAAGGCCTTTGTCCAAAGAGTAAAGGGTCTGGATAGAGGATAATAAGAGATGGGCACTTAAGACAAAAGAAACAGGTGGCATTTAGTTACAGAATTAGGAGACTACTCCCATGATCAGAGATATGTTCCCATAATATAGTAGATAAAGTGGGTAGATAAAATAAATATATATATTGGTGCTATTTACTAATACAGATAAATAACTTTATCTTACACAAAAATGACAAATTTTATAGCACTAGTGTGAAATGATGAAAGTAATTTTGGAAAAAAAATAATTTAGAAGTAGTAAGAGTGAGCTGAGAATGGAAGACAGTCAGAGCTACTCTTGATATGAGATACTGAGACTCTGTTGATTGGTGTAGAGATTGCAGGGATGGGGAGAAAGAAACCTATACAAAGTTCAGTAATGTTCATATTGATCGATCCAATAGGTACTATTATTTTCTCATTCAACTTTTCAGAAACTTTTGACAGTTTACCACTCTTTCCTTTCATCCATGTACTTGACAAAGATATGTCATAGTGATTTCAGCCTTAAAGAAGTCAAAATAGAACTCTTGGTTTTCATCTTCAAATTTGTTTCACAATTTTCCTTCTCAGATACCACCAGCACTATTTTCCCAGTCCCTAACATGCAAACAGAGATACTCTCTTGGATTTTACATACATTTACCACCACCCACTCCCATTTCAGGTACCTAGTAATGTGTGACAAACCACCCCAAAATAATTTATCTCCTCAGTGTTCTGTAGGTTGACTAGGCTGAACTGAGCAAGGTGCACATGGTGTATTTTGTGTGTGTGGCCAGACAGCAGCTGGGACTAGAGTCAGCACTAAATTATCCAAAACGGTTTCTTTAGTTTAATGTCTAATGCCATGGAGCTGTTTGGCCTCTCTCCTCCTTTCCACAAGACTCCACCCCCAAATCTCACCCTGTGATTGTTCATCCTCCAAGGTTACTTCATGCAGCAGCGTGCTTTTCTCAGGGAACCATGCCCTTCTATAGCAGCTATCTTTCAAGCAGCAGGAAGTCAAAGTTGACAGGCCATTTAAGGGCTGTTCCTAGAGCTGTACAGCCTCAGTTCTGCCATAGTCTCTAAACAGAAGCAATCACAGAATCCAGATATAAAGCAGTACAGAACAGACTCCAGTCCTTGATGGGATAGTGGCAAGGACACGTTGCAAAAGGGTATTTATAATGGGAAAAGACGTGACCATCTTTGAAAAGTATAACCTGCCACTCACCACACTATATGTAGTCTTACATGTTTATTTGTTTGTTTCCCAGTCTCCAAAACATATACTCCATCAATCTAGAGTCCATTTCCAGGGCTAACACCCAAATGCATTCAACTATATGAGCCCATACCACAATTAATAGCCTCCTCCTTGCATTAACTTTCATCCTCTATAATTTATTCTCTGCATAGAGTTGTCAATGTAATACAAACTTGTCTGTGGTCATTACTACAGACTATATCATGTCTCTTCCCCAAAGTTCATATGTTGAAGTCCTAAAACCCAAAATGACTGTATTTGGACATCAGCATTTAGGAGGCAATTAAGCTAAGTGGGATTATAAAAGAGGAGTCCTAATCCAATGCAATCAATGTTCTTAGAAGAGTCACCAGACAGCTTGCTTTTTCCCTCTCTTCTACTTCCCTCCCGTGCAGAAGCACACACACGCACACCAAGGAAAGGCCACATGAAGACATAGCAAGAAAGTGGCAGTCTACAAGGCAAGATGAACGTTCTCACCAGAAACCTAACTGGTTCAAACTTTGACCTTGACTTGTAACTTCTGAAACTGAAAACCTAAATTTCTGTTGAAGAAACCACCTAGGCCATGGTATTTTATTATGGCAGCCTGAGCAGACTGAAATATTCATTGTCTCCAATTTTTCACCTTCCATTCTATTTTGAATCTACTTCACTTTGTTTTCCTTTACTCCACTAATATGCTTTTCTTCAATATTCTTAATTTACTAGGGTCTGTTTTCATTTATTGGGCTTTCCTGGTGGCTCAACCGTAAAGAAACCACTTGCCAATGCAGGGGATGTGGGTTTAATCCCTGGGTCAGGAAGATCCCCTGGAGAAGGGAATGGAAACCCACTCCAGTTTTCTTGCCTGGGAGATCCCATGGACAGAGGAGTCTGGCAGGCTATCGTTGATGGAGTCATGGAAGAGTCAGGCATGACTTAGTGACTAAACAACAACTTTATTTTCTTAGTATTTTACAGAATATTCATTATTGAAATACTTTTACAGTTGTCTTCCAGACTATAATCTCTGTTTTGTTTTGTGGGTTTTTTTTTTTTTTTTCCTGTCTCTCTGGCTTATCCTCATGCCTCTTTAGTTCATTCTTTTTGACTTCCCTGACTTCTATAGTAGAGTATGCCAGATCACTGTCTTCGGATGTCTTTTCTACCCTCCCTTGATGTTCATGCCAAGGTTCATCATTGCAAAATGATGATAATAATACCATTTCTGTTGTATTAAATGAGTTAATACAATATATAAAGTACTTATAAAAGAACATGGTATATTATAATCTGTATATAAATATTCTTACCACTATATCAGGGCTTTCCTGGTGGCTCAATCAGTAAAGAATCTCCCTGCAATGCAGGAGACATAGGTTCTACCCCTGGATTGGGAAGATCCCCTGGAGAAGGGAACAGCAACCCACTGCAGTATTCTTGCCTGGAGAATCCCATGGACAGAGGGGCCTGATGGGCTACAGTCCATGGGGTCACAAGAGTTAGACATGACTTAGTGACTAAATCAACCACTATATCATTATTATTTTTTAATTTCAAATACCATTTATATGTTGACAACTCTCAAATATATATTTCTTCACTGGTGTTCTTTAAATTCTAGAATTACAGATAAGCTTAACAGGAGGGATCACTATTTCACATATTATATAGTAACTTCACAAAAATAGGAGGGCATGCAGAGTATATGAGCATAGAATCAAACAGAAAGTCACCATACTTGTTGTAGAAATTCTCTCCTAGTTGCTTTTTTGTTCATAGCAAAATAAGAAATGAGGTCATCAGCAAAAGCAGGTCATTCCATGGCAGTGTTAAGAGCTGCCTTGATGCCTGTGGTTATCAATTAATGAGATTAGACAATATTTTCAGGTGACTTTTCTCCAGCCATATTCTGCTGCAAGTTTTCAGATCTGGAATTGGTAAGTAGTTGCATTTAACCAGGGTTGAAGTCAATTCCAAGTAACAGAGAAAAAGGGGCAAACAATTGAGTGTATGAGCAAATGAGTGATTATAATCATGGAACTGTGAACTCTGGGTTGATCACCACTGTTATCTTTGCCCTATTTAATGTTTTTGCCCTTGAATGTCATTTTATCTGAAGGTTATAATGCCACTGATATTTCCTGCTCATTGCACTAAGCTGGCATTTTCACTTGCCTTTTTACCCTTAACAGTTCTAAGTAACTTATTTTTAGTTTCTCACATATAAATTACAGAATTCAGAGCAGTGGTGATAGTGGAGAGGTTTTAAATCCAGAAATCTTTTTCTCCATCTAAAAGCAATATTTTCTGTTCCCCATTCACAGATGGAATAAATACCTCTCAAGTAGCATTTATGAAGTTAGAGATGATTTCAGTGATAATTTAGAATCCTAACTTTTGTTTCATCTTTTGAGTCTCAAATGTATAAAAATTTTTCTTACTTTGCTACAAACAGAGGGTGATCAATGCATTTCTGCTTTGGGATGTCAAGATAAAACATGAACATTATCTGAAAGAACAATCAGACACAGATTTAAGGAGAACCGTTTTTTCATTTTTAGAACTATAATCTGCAAGATAGCAGGTCCAGTTGCTACAGCAAGTAGTAAGAAGCAGAGCCTGGCTGCTATACTAAATCATTTTTCTGAAAGCTGGCTGNGTCAAGATAAAACATGAACATTATCTGAAAGAACAATCAGACACAGATTTAAGGAGAACCGTTTTTTCATTTTTAGAACTATAATCTGCAAGATAGCAGGTCCAGTTGCTACGGCAAGTAGTAAGAAGCAGAGCCTGGCTGCTATACTAAATCATTTTTCTGAAAGCTGGCTGGGATAGACTTTTCTGAACCAGCATGGCCACCCACCTCAGAAGCCTTTTGGAGCAGTGTCTTCACCTTTCTCAGCACATCCTCCACGAGGAGTGCTGCTCCCACAGAAATCTCATCCCTTATGGACTGCGGCAGCAGTGTATTTTTCAGAAGCATTTGCAAGTTCAACATTTGCTCCTGCTAATTGTCCATGGCCTCACTTTGTCCTCAGTCCCTGTTATTTTGAGTTTCCTTGCCTTGTTTCTAATGCTAGATTGCAATTTAATTTTGTTCCTATTATAATAAGTGCTGGCTATTTCAATGGCAGGTGAAGAGGATTAAAGTGCATGGGCTCATTCACTGTAAATTAAAAGTGGAACATTACTGACAGAAAAATGTCAATAAACCCTACAGTGATTAGTCCATGGGATTTGGAAGGCAGACAAGCCACTGCTAGAAAGATGACAGGGAGGGTACCTGGTGGAAGATACCTAGTTTTGTTTTGATGATTGCAAGTACTTTCTAGAAAGTTTGCCTCTGAAATCAATACTATGAAGTCTATACATAACAGGTATTTCTTAATGGAGGAAGCACTCTAATCAGTTAAGGGGCTATAATAATAAAATGGTGGCACCTAAGGGAACAAACAATGTAATAACATTATTGGCACTGTACTATACTTAAAATCCAGTGATTTATTTGCAAAGAAAGGCCTTGAAGTCTTAAGAGATGAAAGTAGTTGACAATCAAAATCGAGGAGAAGCAACATTTTATTTATGAACATTAGAGTTCTAGGCCTGTCATATATGCTTTGTAGCTATTAAAATTGTACTTCAGTGAAATGCTGTTAACTAAACAAATTTCACACTTTAATGAATCAGGTAGTTTTTAAAGCCTGCACATTTTAAAGAAAACAGTCTTGCAAAAGAGACTGCAAAATTCATGCATTCTACTTTTGATATCTGCACTTGTTTATTTTGATCTTAGTTTCAAACTTTGCAAGAGCTTTTCAAGGTCTATTTACAATGGCACCCTTTTCAAAGATCAAGAAATTCCACTGCTA
Source organism: Oreotragus oreotragus (assembly GCA_006410675.1). Taxonomy (NCBI): domain Eukaryota; kingdom Metazoa; phylum Chordata; class Mammalia; order Artiodactyla; family Bovidae; genus Oreotragus; species Oreotragus oreotragus. The sequence goes on along the minus strand of SJYX01006323.1, from coordinate 42,178 downwards.
TATAGAGAAATTTCCAGGGATTTTAGACAGGTATTCAAAGCATAGGTATTAATACAAATATTGACTTTATATTTTGTTGAACATCTAGATTTATTGTCCCTCAAGGCAAGTATTGACCTTATCTTCCAGTCAATAAATCTCTATGTTCACTGCTACAAAAGTCAATATCTACTTCATATCCATTTTCTCAGAAAATAGCTACTTCTATTCATGCTGCAATGATCAGCACTTAAAAGTGAATGCTTATTAAAAGGAAAGAGCACATGAAAAAATTGTTAATTGGCAAATAAAGAATTTGTTGACTAAGCAAATAAATAATCCTAAAATGAATCTAAGATGCCTAAGCTTTCATAGGAAGGGTTTGATTTACAAATTATTTTTGCCAAGAAAATAAAAAACTGTTATAATCAGTGAATAGAATGGGAAGGAGAAGAATTAAGCACTTGTTGAGAATTTAGCTAAGCTACTACATGGTACTGCTGCCTTAGCATCCATTTTGTGTCAAGAGAACCTCGGGGATCATAAGCCATCATTAGTTTCTCATGCAAGTGTAAGCCCTAAGTAAAACCAGAGAGTCACAAGTAAATGTATATTCCTAGTATGACTTCTCCAACAGCCTTGATGATAAATAGTTTCTCTGCCTTCCAGGGCCTTTCCCTTGGGCTGCTCAGAGATCTTTCCAAACCCCACTCTCTTGGTTTTTAATTGACCAATCTAGCCTTAACCTAGGAACCCCAAAACACTCTACCTGCAGATCATAACAAAGGCGTATGCCCCAAGTCCTGCCCCTCTCTCTGTCTGCATCCTCCTTAAATCTCGCTGTGTGGCCCCTGGAGGCATAAGGTGTACTCTCTCTAGGACCTGTGAACAATTTGCTATTTCAATTACCTTGTGGTGTTTTGTCAAACCATCTGACACTCCAGAGCTCTGCTTATGAAATATTAATTTAATGAAGCTATGAGAGATATAAGTTTATGTTTTACAAATTTGTTTTTTTTCTCCCAAACTACTAAGGTTCCTTCATAGTTCAATTCAGTACAGTTCAGTCACTCAGTCGTGTCCAACTCTTTGCAACCCCATAAACCACAGCATGCCAGCCCTCCCTGTCCATCACCAACTCCCAGAGTCTACCCAAACCCATGTCCATTGAGTCAGTGATGCCATCCAATCATCTCATTCTCTGTCATCCCCTTCTCCTGCCCTCAATCTTTCCCAGCATCAGGACCTTTTCAAATGAGTCAGCTCTTTGCAACAGGTGGCCAAAGTATTGGAGTTTCAGCTTCAACATCAGTCCTACCAATAAACAACCACGACTGACCTCCTTTAGAATGGACTGGTTGGATCTCCTTGCAGTCCTAGGGACTCTTAAGAGTCTTCTCCAACACCACAGTTCAAAAGTATCAATTCTTTGGCACTCAGCTTTCTTTATAGTTCAACTCTCACATTTACACATGACCACTGGAAAAACCATAGCCTTGACTAGAAAGACTTTTGTTGGCAAAGTAATGTCTCTGCTTTTTAATATGCTGTCTAGGTTGGTCATAACTTTGCTTCGAAGGAGTAAGTGCGTTTTAATTTCATGGCTGCAATCACTATCTGCAGTGATTTTGGAGCCCAGAAATATAAAGTCTGCCACTGTTTCCACTGTTTCCCTATCTATTTGCCATGAAGTGATGGGACCAGATGCCATGATTTTCATTTTCTGAATGTTGAGCTTCAAGCCAACTTTTTCACTCT
>SJYX01006323.1:26108-40389 GCA_006410675.1 Oreotragus oreotragus | reverse complement strand
GGTTTCCCTATCTATTTGCCATGAAGTGATGGGACCAGATGCCATGATTTTCATTTTCTGAATGTTGAGCTTCAAGCCAACTTTTTCACTCTCCTCTTTCACTTTCATCAAGTGGCTCTTTAAGTTCTTCTTCACTTTCTACCATAAGGGTGGTGTCATCTGCATATCTGAGGTTATTGATATTTCTCCCAGCAATCTTGATTCCAGCTTGTGCTTCCTCCAGCCCAATGTTTCTCATGATGTATTCTGCTTATAAGTTAAATAAGCAGGGTGGCAATATATAGCCTCGATGTACTCCTTTTCCTATTTGGAACCAGTCTGTTGTTCCAAATCTTCAAAAGAGGGCAGGGCTGGGGTGGGAGCTGGGTGGGAGGTTCAAGAGAGAGGGAACATATATATACCTATGGCTGATCCATGTTGATGTATGGCAGAAATGAACACATTGTTGTGGTTATCCTTCAATTAAGGCCTGGCATGCTGCGATTCATGGGGTCACAAAGAGTCAGACACGACTGAGCGACTGAACTGAACTGAACTGAAAAATAAATAAAGAAAATATTTTTAAATAAATAAAAAATAAACTTTTGATTTGAATGCATCCAAAAGAATAAAAGATAAGCTTAGAAGTAAATTTAACAAAAGAAATTAGAAGATTACAGCCTTTAAACTATAAAACATTGTCAAAAGAAATTAAAAATTTAAAAAACTTTTAAAATAAATTTGTCTTAAATTGTTGAGAATTTGGGGGTTGGGGGTTCTTACTTTAGAACAACCTTGCTTACAATATTGATATAGTATCTAAAAGAGTAATAGATTTACTAGTTTTAAGTAGTTCTTTATAACAACTTTCTATTTACTTTTCTATATGTAAGATAGTAAATATTTGTGGTGGCTTCCTGTGATTTTATTTTAAGCTTTTTCTAATTCAAGACTTTTGAAAATAAATAGTCTATATTATGTCCTATGGGAAGCTAGAATTCTTAACTCTCCTATGTAGGTATCTGAGGAAATGAATGGAGAAACTTGGGGTTATACTCTCTTTCAAGGAAGATGATTCAAACGCCTGCTGTGAGCAACAGTCATCTCCTCTATGTAGAGATCCCTGACACTATCCAATGAACACCCAGTGTGAGCACTAAAACTCTTCTCTAATACTTGATTCAAATCTCTTCCTCTTAGTAACAGTCCAGCTGTTCTTCCCCTCTTCTAAGATATTAGGTGTGGACCTGTGACTCACCAGGAAACATAACCATACGTGGCACACATTATTTCCAAGTGGAAATACCCACCTGACCTCATATGAGATGTTAGAGCCAGACATGTGAAAGCCTGATCACTGAGTATACAAGAAAGCTTACCTGGCGGGTTGCTCAAACCCATGGTGAACTTGCACTAATAATAAAGAGAAAAAAACTTCATATTAAGCTATAGATATGGGGGACGGGGAGGGTAGTTGCTTATTCAGCATAACCTAAGCCATTGGTGGGCTTCACAGGGGTTGCTAGTGGTAAAGAACCCATCTGTCAATGCAAGAAATTTAGGAGACATGGGTTAGATCCCTGGGTCGGGAGGATCCTCTGGAGGAGGCTATGGTAACCCATTCCAATATTCTTGCCTGGAGAATCCCATGGACAGAGGAGCCTGCTGGGCTGCAGTCCGTGGGTTCACAGAAAGTCAGACATGACTGAAGCGACTTAGCACGCACATGCACAAACTGTTGATACCTCTATACTGACTAGTAAATAATCAAGGAATCCAGCTCCAGGCATAATTCTTAGCATGCTTTTGCAATAACAGAATCAATGCAATCATGGAGACATCTTTTTTACCAACTCAAAATAAAGAAGGAAGGGAAAAAAAATTTTTTTAATGCAGCATATCTCACTTAGAAATCTGAATCTTTTCCCCTTCTTTCAGTACCTTTTACATCATTACTGAATTCTGCTTTCATCTCTAAAAATCACTCTAAGTTCTGCCTTTACCTGAGGGGGCCAAAGGCCAAAAGTTTTCAATCGCAGTTCTCATTAAAATTCCAAACATGATTTCTTCTCCTGTCACCTAATTAAACAAGTTCCCTTTTTTGTGTGTATTCAGCAATAATGCTGTCACTTTTCTATACACTCTAGTGGCTATAATTAATTATTACTTTATCTAGAACTTAGTGTACTATAATTCTTCAGGCCAATTTTAGAAGAAATATGGTCTTGACAGAAACCTAATCTTGAAGAGATTATGGTGCACCATCATTATGAGTCTCTCTATGGCAGTATATAATCCTATCATGGAATGACAAAGCCCGTGGGTCTTGGCACTCAGCTACATAAGTTAGTGGCAAGAATATTGAGGGTGGCAGCCTATTCACCTTTCAGGGTGGCAGCACTAATGCGGCTGCTTCTCTTCATTTGAGCTCCGGAGGCTGACTCAGGAGATGGTATGACAGCAAATCTTGGAAAAGGAGTTCATCACAGAGTAAAGAAAGAAAAGACTCTCGGTATGTTGCATTTTCTCTCCTTGCCAAACAATATATGGCTTTTGTCTCCTTAGAAAGGGGTTTCCTAGGTAATTTTAGGTCCTGAATGGGGGATACAAGGACCTATGATCTTTGTGATCCATTAGTCCTTGTCATTTCCTCTTGAAAATTACACTCACAGTCTTTTGATCTTCAAAATTCTTTGTTACTTTTTTCACATTTGGTGTAATGGTCTATACCTGTTTCCTACGTTTATTTTATAGCATTTATTTCTTGTTTAAAAAAATGATTAAATATCACCAAACTAAAGAAAGACTTCCCTGGTGGCTCAGAGGTTAAAGCGTAACTCATTTCTCAGAACACTTAATTCCCTCGACTCAAGTGAAATAAATTAAGTTGCAACTCTTAGAATGAAAGCTATTGTTTAACTCCACAAATGGCTAGTGTGTCTGTATGTGTGTCAGTGTGTATGTGTTTATGATTGCATAGACATGCTACCTTATAAATACAATCATTCATACTAAACCCAAATTAGGAACTAATGCTTGATATACAGACAAATGACAAAAAATCTACTATGTTATTTTATTCTGTAATTGTTCCCTGTATCATTTTAATCTTCACAGCTACCATGCAAACAGAAATTCTATCTAATATACCAGAAATTACCTACCACAAAGCTCATCATTTTTAAAGGAAATGAATAGTTTCTGTTTAGCACATTGTTTAACTTAGGGGTAAATGGAAATTTGTCAGGATCTCAGATCTCTTTCCGGAGAAGGCAATGGCACCCTACTCAAGTACTCCTGCCTGGAAAATCCCATGGACGGAGGAGCCTGGAAGGCTGCAGTCCATGGGATCGCTGAGGATCGGACACAATTGAACAACTTCACTTTCACTTTTCACTTTCATACATTGGTGAAGAAAATGGCAACACACTCCAGTGTCCTTGCCTGGAGAATCTCAGGGACGGGGTAGCCTGGTTGGCTGCCATATACGGGGTCACATAGAGTCGGACACAACTGAAGTGACTTAGCAGCAGCAGCAGCAGCAGATCTCTTTCAAAGCATGCAGTCAGTGAGGTCTGACTTATTTCATTATGTTGGTTTGGTTTGGTTTAGTTTTCTCTTCTAGTGTTTTCATGCAAAGTTTAAATGTACAAAAAAAAAAGGATTAAAAGTAGTTTGATAACTTTTGCAATATAGAGTAAATAAAAAAAAAATGTAGATGATATATGTTTTAAAAACATGTATGAGAATCCTTTCTGGTACCCTGGCCCCCACATCTTTCCTCTATGCATAGCTGGAGATATTTGATCCCCACTCAGCCACGCTCCAGGCTTTTGTATGTCTTTTAAAAGAGAAAATTTAGTTTAGTCAGTGATTCATCAAGTCAACTGATATTTCCAGTTCTATTTTGATCTCACATAATAGAAACACAGCTGCCCTACAAATGCCGGACTTGCTGGCACCATGGGTGCAGCTGCCCTGCTGAACTCAGAATGCTGGGGCAGAGAAGAAGCAGTTATTTCTACACTCAGTGCTCAGAACAGTGGGCACTAAGGATGGTTTATAGCCAGACATCACTGAGGGTTGCCTGAGGGAGCACCTTGTTCTCTTGTGCACAGAAGATAAGGCTTGGGAGAATTAAGTGAAGGGACAAGCACGTAGCAAGCTTTGGGTGCAGTGGAATTCACCAGGAGAGGGTCTCCCACTGCAAATGATTGTTCTGTAGATCTGTGTGGCAAGGACTTGTTAGGAATCCTTGGGCAAGAATGACATGCTTCTCTGGCTGAGGGCTGCTGGGCAAGTACCAAGACCATCTGGGGCCTCTGGGCCCAGAGCCACCTGGCCCAGAAGTGCTCATGCCCTGAGGGCCCTGAGACAAGGTGTCACTCTGGAAGGAAGGCCAGAGGATCAGGCCAAGGTTGGCAAACACTGCTACAGAAAAATACAGTTTGGGAGGAATCATTGATTAGATTCGCCCCCACCATCCAAAAATAAGAAATACACCTGAGTTTCAATAATTCAGTTCCCATCTTTTTGTCCAGGAGACCCTATTTTAAATACTTGTCCCGTATTCTACTTCTAATGGCAGAAAGCGAAGAGGAACTAAAGAGCCTCTTAATGAGGGTGAAGGAGGAGAGTGAAAGAGATGGCTTAAAATTAAATATTGAAAACTAAGATCGTGGCATTTGACTCCATTATTTCATGGCAAATAGAAGGGGAAAAAGTGGAAGTAGTGACAGATTTCCACTTCTTGGTCTCTGAAACCACTATGGATGGTGACTGCAGTCATGAAATCAGAAGATGATTGCTTCTTGGCAGGAAAGCAGTGACAAACCTTGACAGTGTGTTGAAAAGCAGAGACATTACTCTGCTGGCAAAGGTCCCTATAGTCAAGGTTATGGTCTTCCCAGTGGTCACATAAGGTTGTGATAGCTGGATCTTAAAGAAGGCAGAATGCCTAAGAATTGATGCCTTTGACCTGTAGTGTTAGAGAAGACTCCTGAAAGTCCCTTGGAAATCAAGGAGTTTCAATCAGTCAATATTAAGGGAAATCAATCCTGAATACTCACTGGAAGGACTGATGTTGAAGCTGAAGCTCCAGTATTTTGGTCATCTGATGCGAATAGATGACTCGTTGGAAAAGTCCCTGATGCTGGGAAAGACTGAGCGCTGAAGGAGAAGAGGGTATCATAGGATGAGATGGCTGGATAGCATCACCGATACAGTGGACATGAATTTGGGCAAACTTCAGGAGATGGTGAGGGATAAGGAGGTCTGATGTACTGCAGTACATGGGGTTGCAAAGAATTGGACATGATGGGGCAATTGAACAACGACAACATTCTACTTCTTCTTATAGTAGCACCCTGACTTAAAATATTGCACACATTTAAAACTAAGTACAACTCCTGAATTCAAGTTCAGAAGCAGAAAGAACAATCTATAGATAAGCAACGACCCATCTGCTATGCCACTTAATACTGAATACTCTTAGAATGTCTTTTCTTATATACCTACCTAGCTAGCTATCTCTTAGTATTTCTGTATCATCTCTGATACTGAACTAATACCTGGAATGGAACCAGACACCCCAGGGAACATCTTCGGCCAGAATATCACTTCTTTGTACCTACACCTGAATTACCATATAAATAGTGCCAGCTCCACATTAATGAGGATATTAGTTTAAACCTTTCTGATTTTACTTAAAGGACTGTCTTGTAATATAGTATGCATCTTATAAGTTATTATCAGTGATTTTCTTTTTTATAAAACTTTATTTCTTTTCCAAAGATTAGAGGTATCTTGATTATATAACATATAAGAATATTATATTTTAAGTGTAATCTGAGACCTCTTATTCAAATATCATGTGTATATCAATAATATTTTGCAAACTTGAACTAGTTTTTGCTGTCATTTTCTAGAAGGAAATTGCCTAATTCATATTTCTGGCCTCAAAAAATATTTAAGCTTTTACCTCATCACAATTGTGTGGTATCTTATACAAAAGCCTGGATAATGATGATAATCATATTGTGATAGTCAAACATAAAGATGTGTATAAGAGACAGAGCACCATGGGTGCAGCTGCCCTGCTGAACTCAGAATGCTGGGGCAGAGAAGAAGCAGTTATTTCTACACTCAGTGCTCAGAACAGTGGGCACTAAGGATGGTTTATAGCCAGACATCACTGAGGGTTGCCTGAGGGAGCACCTTGTTCTCTTGTGCACAGAAGATAAGGCTTGGGAGAATTAAGTGAAGGGACAAGCACGGAGCAAGCTTTGGGTGCAGTGGAATTCACCAGGAGAGGGTCTCCCACTGCAAATGATTGTTCTGTAGATCTGTGTGGCAAGGACTTGTTAGGAATCCTTGGGCAAGAATGACATGCTTCTCTGGCTGAGGGCTGCTGGGCAAGTACCAAGACCATCTGGGGCCTCTGGGCCCAGAGCCACCTGGCCCAGAAGTGCTCATGCCCTGAGGGCCCTGAGACAAGGTGTCACTCTGGAAGGAAGGCCAGAGGATCAGGCCAAGGTTGGCAAACACAGCTACAGAAAAATACAGTTTGGGAGGAATCATTGATTAGATTCGCCCCCACCATCCAAAAATAAGAAATACACCTGAGTTTCAATAATTCAGTTCCCATCTTTTTGTCCAGGAGACCCTATTTTAAATACTTGTCCCGTATTCTACTTCTAATGGCAGAAAGCGAAGAGGAACTAAAGAGCCTCTTAATGAGGGTGAAGGAGGAGAGTGAAAGAGATGGCTTAAAATTAAATATTGAAAACTAAGATCGTGGCATTTGACTCCATTATTTCATGGCAAATAGAAGGGGAAAAAGTGGAAGTAGTGACAGATTTCCACTTCTTGGTCTCTGAAACCACTATGGATGGTGACTGCAGTCATGAAATCAGAAGATGATTGCTTCTTGGCAGGAAAGCAGTGACAAACCTTGACAGTGTGTTGAAAAGCAGAGACATTACTCTGCTGGCAAAGGTCCCTATAGTCAAGGTTATGGTCTTCCCAGTGGTCACATAAGGTTGTGATAGCTGGATCTTAAAGAAGGCAGAATGCCTAAGAATTGATGCCTTTGACCTGTAGTGTTAGAGAAGACTCCTGAAAGTCCCTTGGAAATCAAGGAGTTTCAATCAGTCAATATTAAGGGAAATCAATCCTGAATACTCACTGGAAGGACTGATGTTGAAGCTGAAGCTCCAGTATTTTGGTCATCTGATGCGAATAGATGACTCGTTGGAAAAGTCCCTGATGCTGGGAAAGACTGAGCGCTGAAGGAGAAGAGGGTATCATAGGATGAGATGGCTGGATAGCATCACCGATACAGTGGACATGAATTTGGGCAAACTTCAGGAGATGGTGAGGGATAAGGAGGTCTGATGTACTGCAGTACATGGGGTTGCAAAGAATTGGACATGATGGGGCAATTGAACAACGACAACATTCTACTTCTTCTTATAGTAGCACCCTGACTTAAAATATTGCACACATTTAAAACTAAGTACAACTCCTGAATTCAAGTTCAGAAGCAGAAAGAACAATCTATAGATAAGCAACGACCCATCTGCTATGCCACTTAATACTGAATACTCTTAGAATGTCTTTTCTTATATACCTACCTAGCTAGCTATCTCTTAGTATTTCTGTATCATCTCTGATACTGAACTAATACCTGGAATGGAACCAGACACCCCAGGGAACATCTTCGGCCAGAATATCACTTCTTTGTACCTACACCTGAATTACCATATAAATAGTGCCAGCTCCACATTAATGAGGATATTAGTTTAAACCTTTCTGATTTTACTTAAAGGACTGTCTTGTAATATAGTATGCATCTTATAAGTTATTATCAGTGATTTTCTTTTTTATAAAACTTTATTTCTTTTCCAAAGATTAGAGGTATCTTGATTATATAACATATAAGAATATTATATTTTAAGTGTAATCTGAGACCTCTTATTCAAATATCATGTGTATATCAATAATATTTTGCAAACTTGAACTAGTTTTTGCTGTCATTTTCTAGAAGGAAATTGCCTAATTCATATTTCTGGCCTCAAAAAATATTTAAGCTTTTACCTCATCACAATTGTGTGGTATCTTATACAAAAGCCTGGATAATGATGATAATCATATTGTGATAGTCAAACATAAAATAAACTTTAATAAGATTTTTCCTCATGATTTTAACCAAAATATTTTTCTGAATTTCAGATTTATATTATTGTAAAAAGTAATAGTAGAGCCTTGAAACACCAAACATACTATTTTCTGTTATGTCCTCTAAAACAAGAATAATGGTGTTCTCTTATATTTGTGTTCCTTGAATGAAGTATCTTCTCACTGTGTTTCAAATACATATGTGACTGTAATAAGCACGTTTCAGGTAATGCTGTAGACTTATTGCTCATCATCAGAAGTCATCTCTGATTTTCAACAAATGCTGACTTCTCACCTTGAAAGCCAAGGCAAGTATGAGAAATAACATCCATATATCAGCTTAGGATTTTCTGAAAAATCAAGATGGTACTTGAAAGTGAAAGTAAGTGACAGTGTTAGTCACTCAGTCATATCCAATTCTTTGTACCCCCATGGGCTGTAGCCCATCAGGTTCCATGTCCATGGGATTCTCCAGGCAAGAATACTAGAGTAGGTTGCCATGCTTTTAGAAAATGAAAAACAGAAAACCTGTGAACAGCATTCTATCTAGTAAAAGTTAGCAAGAGAAAAAGAAAAACTAGACTCAAATACCTATTAACCTCAAAATACAAAACAAATATAGTGTGCCTTTATCACACACACACACACAATATCTAAAGATTCTAACCTTTTTACTTGCTACAAGCATAACAATTGGATAATAACATATACTTTTCACTTACAATCACTTACATCACTAACATTTTTCCCTGAAACTGGCTACTAAACAATGCAACAAGTTTGCTGATGACAACACTTCCTCGAAAAATTGGCATCTTCTGAGTGATTACTAAAATATTTCCCTTTGCAAAAGAATGGCAGACACCTCACAGGATATCAGAAATGGTAGGTTGATAGGGTATTTATGAAGGTACAATGAGAAAGAAGGACAGGAGAAGGAGATGCATTTTCATTATGAATGGATATGGTTAGCTGGCAGCTTTGAATTTTGATCTGAGGCATGGTAAAGAGAACAAGACAGGAAAGATGACCCTACGAGTTATCTGGGCAGCAATGACTGCTGAAAATTCAAGGGGAACATGGGCCTTTCATGAGTTAGAAATGGAAAGAGAAGATATACTAGGTTATACATAGATCCAGAGTTCAGGATCAAAGGAAACACAGCATGTGAAGATGGTGGTGGTCAAAAAGTTTACAGAAGTATTTGCTCAAGATAAGCCATTGCATCTGATGATTAGGAAATTACTGGAGACATTTACCATCTGAGCCATCAGGGAAGCCTAATATTTAAGATAACAATCTCAGTGGAATAATCTCACAGCATCCTATACATCTCTCTAATGTAACCCTGATTATATTTTGGAGAAGGCAATGGTACCCCACTCCAGTACTCTTGCCTGGAAAATCCCATGGACAGAGGAGCCTGGTAGGCTGCAGTCCATGGGGTCGCAAAGAATCAGACACGACTGAATGACTTCACTTTCACTTTTCATTTTCATGCATTAGAGAAGGAAATGGCAAACCACTCCAGTGTTCTTGCCTGGAGAATCCCAGGGACGGGAAACCCTGGGAGGTTGCCATCTATGGGGTCGCACAGAGTTGGACACGACTGAAGTGACTTAGCAGCAGCAGCCAGTAACATTGTGATATTAATTTCCAAATGCCCTCAAAGCTCCAGCCAGACATACTAGCAATAATGTCATTCTCAGGAGACAAACTAGTTGCTTACAGAAAAAAACAGCAGCCATGAAGTGAGATCTCCCTTAACAGCCTGCTACAGATCTACAGCCCTTATTACATCTGCATGCACGTCCTCTGTAACCTCTCTCTCTGTGGAGAAATCCATAAAGGGCTGTGGTAAAGGGAAATTGACTACTCTTGCACAGAACTTTATGACATCCCACCCAATCAAGAGTTTCACACCATCAAATAACTTCGCTTCCTTACATATATTCAACACCTGTCTCTCATTTGTATTACTCCTAATTACATTTATACATGCTTAAGTTTCTCACATCTTAAAAATGTGAAAAGCAGTCCCTTGATTCCCACATCTTCCTGCAGTTATTTTTATCTTCTCTACATAACAGTTAATTCAGGAGAGACTCTCTGTATTTGTTCCCTCTTTCTCTCAGCTACCATTTACTACACAACCCATTTCATTTGGCTTCTGTTCTCATCACTCCACATAGCTTTTTTTTTTTTTTTTTATAAATCTATTAGTCATGTTGTTAAAACTGGAAAGAAAAGAAAAAAAAGATGAACAGCCCACAGTCCAAGTATCGGATCTAAATTCAAATGTCTGCCTGTGTTAGTTGCTCAGTCATGTCTGACTCTGCAATCCCATGAACTGTAGCCTGCCAGGCTCCTCTGTCCATGGAATTCTCTAGGCAAGAACACTGGAGTGGCTTGCCATGCCCTTCTCCAATCAGTAATCGAATTAACACAAATAACTAAAATACCGTTATAAAATATAAAAAATTGATAAGCCATTTCTGTTTTCTTAAGAGAAACAAATCCAAAGATATGCTAAATATAAGGGAAATGCCTAAAAGAGGATGACATCAGGTAGACTAAAGTTATTGGAAGAAGAAAAAATATATATATATATATGGAAAATTCAAATCTAAGTAAAAAAGTCNAAATACCGTTATAAAATATAAAAAATTGATAAGCCATTTCTGTTTTCTTAAGAGAAACAAATCCAAAGATATGCTAAATATAAGGGAAATGCCTAAAAGAGGATGACATCAGGTAGACTAAAGTTATTGGAAGAAGAAAAAATATATATATATATATGGAAAATTCAAATCTAAGTAAAAAAGTCCTCATGTTTAAATTTAACAAACTATACTTAAGACCAGTAGACACCAGTAAGTTGTTATAATTGTCATAATTCAAAATTTTTATGCTCTTATTAATATAAGCACATAAAATACATAAAGCAAAAAATGAAAAAAAATCTAAAATTAAACTCATTCTTCCTAAATCAAAATCAATTTCAGGAATACTAAAAATTTAAATATGAAAGCCTAAAACCAAAATTTCAAGGAAAACATTTTGGAAACTATCTTTCAGACTTTGGAGTAGAAAAGACATTTTTAAGAAGAGATACAAACAATAAAGAAATTCTTTTCACTTACAATCACTTACATCATTAACATTTGTCCCTGAAACTGGCTACTAAACAATGCAACAAGTTTGCTGATGACAGCACTTCTTCTTAATAAAGAAATTATTAACAGCTTACTATAATACAATTAGAGATGTCAGTTAATGCATAGGTACCATACATACANAAGAAATTCTTTTCACTTACAATCACTTACATCATTAACATTTGTCCCTGAAACTGGCTACTAAACAATGCAACAAGTTTGCTGATGACAGCACTTCTTCTTAATAAAGAAATTATTAACAGCTTACTATAATACAATTAGAGATGTCAGTTAATGCATAGGTACCATACATACAAGTCACAAACTTAAGGAAGGTATTTGTGACATATACACTGATAAAACTTTTATAGTTTTATATATTAAAATTTATAAAGAACTCTTTACTGGATTTAATAAGCATCTTAAAGAGGAACCACAAATAGTCCATGAAACATATGAAAAAATGCTCAACTCTGTTAATAGTAAGAGGACTACAAGCTAACATTACAATGAGATAACATTTTATACCCAACATAAAAGAAAATTTTAATTGGCTGATTAATTTTATTGATTAGATAGAATCAATGAAATTTATAGATTAGAATATAGAGGAATGGGAGTATCCATAAGCTGTTAATCTAAGTATGAATGTAGAAAATCAATTTGGAAAACAGCTTACATTCCATTGGTAACTGTACATGTTATGCAACCCAATATTTTGACACTTTGGTATATATTTCAGAGAAACTCTGGTTAACATGTACCACGAGGCTTGAAAACATATGTTTGTAGAAATAGTGTTTATAACTACACAAGCAGCAACTACCCCACATAATACTTATTAGAACAATGGTTATACAACTGGTTGTATATTTGTTCAATATGCAGTACCTAAGACAATTAGTCTAGGAAGTCAAACTATAGTCATAATAAGATGTTATTTGCATTTTCCAGTCTTATTCTTCATATATACTTTTAACTAAATCAACACTTTGCAACAAATTGAATAGAAGCATATATAAAAATATCTTTCTTTTAAAATAAGACATTAAATAGGCTTGGGATAATATAAAATAATGTTTCTTTTTTGTATAAATTTTTTTTCAAAAAATTGCTATTTTGTTCATAATTATGTTTAAATGAATACATCTCTCAATTTTAATCCCTTATGAGAGAAACATAAATAGATATAACCATTCCAAATAGACCTACAAGACCTTCTAGAACTAACACCAAAAAAAAGAAAAAAAAAAAAAAAGATGTCCTTTTCATCATAGGGGAATAGAATGCAAAAAGAGGAAGTCAAGAAATACCTGAAGTAACGGGCAAGATTTGCCTTGCACTACAAAATGAAGCAGGGCAAAGACTAATAAGCTTTTCCAAGAGAACACACTGGTCATAGCAAAAACCTTCTTCAATAACACAAGAGAAGACTTTACACATGGACATCACCAGATGGCCAACACCAAAAGCAGACTGATTATATTCTTCACAGTCAAAGATGCAGTTACAAAAGCAAGACTGGGAGGCAACAATGGCTCAGATTGTGAAATCCTTATTGCCTTATTCAGACTTAAAGAAAGTAGAAGAAATGGAAGAAAGTAGAGGAAAACCACTAGGCAATTCAGTTCAGTACAATTCAGTCGCTCAGTTGTGTCCGACTCTGTGACCCCATGAATCGCAGCATGCCAGGCCTCCTTGTTCATCACCATCTCCTGGAGTTCACTCAGACTCATGTTCATCGAGTCAGTAATGCCATCCAGCCATCTCATCCTCTGTCATCCCCTTCTCCTCCTGCCCCGAATCCCTCCCAGCATCAAAGTCTTTTCCAATAAGTCAACTCTTTGCAAGAGGTGGCCAAAGTACTGGAGTTTCAGCTTAAGCATCATTCCTTCCAAAGAAATCCCAGGGCTGATATCCTTCAGAATGGACTGCTTGCAGTCCAAGGGACTCTCAAGAGTCCTCTCCAACACCACAGTTCAAAACCATCAATTCTTCGGTGCTCAGCTTTCTTCACAGTCCAACTCTCACATCCATACATGACTACTGGTAAAACCACAGCCTTGACTAGACGGGGCAGTGGCCAGGAGAAGCAACCCCACGCCTGAGGCCAGGGGCGGCAGCTGGGAGGAGCAACCCCACGTCCAAGGAGTGGTGGCTGCGTGGGTGCAGGAGGGCATTGAGGAACCATCCCACGTTGAAAGTCGGGAAGGGTGGCGGTGAGGAGATACAGCCTTGACTAGACGGGGCAGTGGCCAGGAGAAGCAACCCCACGCCTGAGGCCAGGGGCGGCAGCTGGGAGGAGCAACCCCACGTCCAAGGAGTGGTGGCTGCGTGGGTGCAGGAGGGCATTGAGGAACCATCCCACGTTGAAAGTCGGGAAGGGTGGCGGTGAGGAGATACTCCTCATTCAAGGTAAGGAGCAGCGGCTGCGTTTTGCTGGAGCAGCCGTGAAGAGATACCCCACGCCCAAGGTAAGAGAAACCCAAGTAAGATGGTAGGTGTGGCAAGAGGGCATCAGAGGGCAAACACACTGAAACCATACTCACAGAAAACTAGTCAATCCAATCACACTAGGACCACAGCCTTGTCTAACTCAATGAAACTAAGCCATGCCCGTGGGGCAACCCAGGGCAGGGGGGTCATGGTGGAGAGGTCTGATAGAATGTGGTCCACTGGAGAAGGGAATGGCAAACCACTTCAGTATTCTTGCCTTGAGAACAGTATGAAAAGGCAAAATGATAGCATACTGAAAGAGGAACTCCCCAGGTCAGTAGGTGTCCAACATGCTACTGGAGATCATTGGAGAAATAACTTTAGAAAGAATGAAGGGATGGAGCCAAAGCAAAAACAATACCCAGCTGTGGATGTGACTGGTGATAGAAGCAAGGTCCAATGCTGTAAAGAACAATATTGCATAGGAACCTGGAATGTCAGGTCCATGAATCAAGGCAAATTGGAAGTAG
>SJYX01006323.1:3874-22423 GCA_006410675.1 Oreotragus oreotragus | reverse complement strand
GTCTCCCTGCTTATTTGACTTATATGCAGAGTACATCATGAGAAACGGTGGACTGGAAGAAACACAAGCTGGAATCAAGATTTCTGGGAGAAATATCAATAACCTCAGATATGCAGATGACACCACCCTTATGGCAGAAGGTAAAGAGGAACTCAAAACCTCTTGATGAAAGTGAAAGAGAAGAGTGAAAAAGTTGGCTTAAAGGTTAACATTCTGAAAACGAAGATCATGGCATCTGGTCCCATCAATTCATGGGAAATAGATGGGGAAACAGTGGAAACAGTGTCAGACTTTATCTTCTTGGGCTCCAAAATCACTGCAGATGGTGACTGCAGCCATGAAATTAAAAGGCACTTACTCCTTGGAAGAAAAGTTATGACCAACCTAGATAGCATATTCAAAAGCAGACACATTACTTTACCAACTAAGGCCATTCAGATATGACCTAAATCAAATCCCTTATGATTATACAATGGAAGTGACAAATAGACTCAAGGGCTAAGATCTGATAGACAGAGTGCCTGAAAAACTATGGAGGGAGGTTCGTGACATTGTACAGGAAGCAGTGATTAAAACCATTCCTAAGAAAAAGAAATACAAAAGCCAAAAGGGTTATCTGAGGAGGCCTTACAAATAGCTGAGAAAATAACAGAAGTAAAAGGCAAAGGAAAAAAGTAAAGATATACTCATATGAATGCAGAGTTCGAAAAAATAGCAAAGAGAGATAAGAAAACCTTCTTAAATGAGTGATGAAAGAAATAGAAGAAAACAATAGAATGGGAAACACTAGAGATTTCTTCAAAAAAATTAGAGATACCAAAGGAATATTTCATGCAAAGATGGGCACAATAAGGGACAAAAACAACATGGACCTAACAGAAACAGAAGATATTAAGTAGAGGTGGCAAGAATACACAGAAGATCTATACAAGAAAGATCTTATTGACCTGGATAACCTCCCTGGTGTGGTCAATTATGTAGGGCCATATATTCTGGAGGGTGAAGTCAAGTAAGGCTTTATGAACAAAGCTAGTGGAAGTGATGGAATTTCAGCTGAGCTATTTCAAATCCTAAAACGTGGTGCTGTGAAAGTGCTGCACTCAATATGCCAGCAACTTTGGAAAATAGCACTGGAAAAGATCCGTTTTCATTCCAGTCCCAAAGAAAAAAGTAAAAGTGAAGTCGTCCAGTCGTGTCCGACTCTTTGTGACCCTATGGACTGTAGCCTTCGAGGCTCCTCCCTCCATGGGATTCTCCAGGCAAGAGTACTGGAGTGGGTTGCCATTTCTTTCTCCAGGGGATCTTTCCAACCCAGGATCAAACCCAAGTCTCCTGCATTCCAGGCAGACGCTTTAACCTTTGAGCCACCAGGGAAGCCAAAGAATATTCAAACTACCACACAATTGCACTCTCCTCCCATGGTCGCAATGTAATGCACAAAGTCCTTCAAGCTAGACTTCAACAGTACATGAAACAAGAACTTCCAGATGAACAAGCTATGTTTAGAAAAGGCAGAAGAACCAGAGATCAGATTGCCAAAATCCATTGGATCATAACATACTTCTGCCTCATTGACTACACTAAAAACTTTGACTGTGTGGATGACAACAAACTGTGGGAAATTCTTAAAGAGATGGAAATACCAGACCACCTTACCTGTCTCCTAAGAAACCTGTATGAAGGTCAAGAAGCAACAGTCAGAACCATACATGGAACAACACACTGGTTCTAAACAGGGAAAGAAGTATGTCAAGGCTGTATATTGCGAACCTGCTTATTTAACTTCTATGCAGAGTACATCATGTGAAATGCCAGCCTAGATGATTCACAAGCTGGAATCCTTCAGATATGCAGATTACATCTCCTTAATGGCAGAAAGCAGAGGAATTACAAGAGCTTCTCGAAGAAGGTGAAAGAGGAAAGTGAAAAAGCTGGCTTAAAACTCAACATTCAAAAAATTAAGATCATGGCATCTGGTCCCATCACTTCATGACAAATAGAAGAGGAAAAAGTGGAAACAGTGACAGACTTTATTTTCTTGATCTTCAGAACCACTGTTGATGGTCACTGCAGCCATGAAATTAAAAGACACTTGCTCCTTGGGAAAAAAAGCTATGACAAACCACATATACACCATACTAAGATGCAAAGAAATCACTTTACTGACAAAGGTACTTATAGTCAAAGCTATTGCTTTTCCAGTAGTCATGTATGGATGTGAGAGTTGTACCATAAAGAAGGCTGAGTGGTAAAGAATTGATGCTTTCAAGTTGTGGCTGTAGAAGACTCTTTAGAGTTCCTTGGACAGCAAGGAGATCAAACCAGTCAATCTTTTTTTTTTTTAATTTTTACTTTTACTTTATTTTACTTTACAGTACTGTATTGGTAAAGGAAATCAATCCTAAATATTTATTGGAAAGACTAGTGCTGAACTCCACTACTTTGGTCACCTGATGCAAAGAGCCCACTCATTGGAAAAGACTCTTATGATGGGATAGATTGAGGGCAGGAGGAGAATGGGAAGACAGAGGATGAGGTAGTTGGAAAACAAGAATGACTCAATGGACATGAGTTTGAGCAAACTCCAGGAGATAGTGAAGGACAGGAAAGCCTGGCTGCTGCAGTTTATGGGGTTGCAAAGAGTCAAATTAACAACAAAGCCATCAGTTACTCTTCATGCATAAGTACTGTGGTATCATTTTCCTAAGCATAAGATAGTTTGCCTGAGAAAACACACAGAGACACACAAATACATGCAAATTAATGCTAAATAATCAAGAAACAAAAAACCCAAGCCTTTTTTTTCATGATGACTCTATTTCATGACTCAACACCCTACATAAGAGAATAAATTTAGTTTGCTCATTAATTCTCTCTAGTAAACTATTATATTTCTAAGTAACAGCATCTGGTATTTTTATTTATAGGAATATTTCCTGATTTCTCATTAATAACACATCCCCAGGGGACAAATATCATGTTAGTTTCTTCTTTGAGACTATATTTTCTCAGAACACCATTAATGCAAAAATTACTAATTACCTAGTTGAATTATATTCTTAAAATTACAATGTGTTCATGATATATCTAAATGATCACTTGAGGAATCATCTCCAGTCAGAAAAAAAAATGCATAAATTAAGAAACACTAATCCCTCGAGATATTCCATCAAAAGGGGCTTCCAAGGTCAGAAAAATATAGGAACCTACAAATTAAATCTTGAAGGCTCTCAGAGGGTCTGTGTGAAGAAACAAGATTATAAAACTTAGTATGAAACAGAGTATATATTCAAAACATATTTTTGACCCATGCTTCTGCTACACATCAGTGAGCAAAAGAGATGTATATGGAGTCTGCCCTTAAGATGCTGAAATTCAGCAGAAGAGTCATGACATATATAAATAACTAAAATCCTGATTATAACTTATGAATAATGTTATAAAGAAAAATACCAGAGTGATAGAATGCAATAAGATAGTTGTACAGCTAGAAATCCCACTAAGGTAAGACAGAGAAGAATTTCAGGAATTCACCATAAGCTACACATCAACCAGAAAATGCCGAGAACAGGTGGCAACTAAGTGACATTTAGAACACTTTGAACCTAAACAGACTTATTTAGGTGATTACTGCAGGAAAATGGATATAAGACCTGCATTCAGCCTAGATGAAAGGGGACATTAGACTGATATCAGACATGAATTTTTATTATATGTTTAGGATATTTCAGTATATGTTATCACCCTTAGGCTAATATACATATGAATTAAACAGGGCCATGCTAATTACTCTGGATCATTGAAAAAGCAAGAGAATTCCAGAAAAACATCTATTTCTGCTTTATTGACTATGCCAAAGCCTTTGACTATTAAATCTTGAAGGCTCTCAGAGGGTCTGTGTGAAGAAACAAGATTATAAAACTTAGTATGAAACAGAGTATATATTCAAAACATATTTTTGACCCATGCTTCTGCTACACATCAGTGAGCAAAAGAGATGTATATGGAGTCTGCCCTTAAGATGCTGAAATTCAGCAGAAGAGTCATGACATATATAAATAACTAAAATCCTGATTATAACTTATGAATAATGTTATAAAGAAAAATACCAGAGTGATAGAATGCAATAAGATAGTTGTACAGCTAGAAATCCCACTAAGGTAAGACAGAGAAGAATTTCAGGAATTCACCATAAGCTACACATCAACCAGAAAATGCCGAGAACAGGTGGCAACTAAGTGACATTTAGAACACTTTGAACCTAAACAGACTTATTTAGGTCGTTGCTGCAGGAAAATGGATATAAGACCTGCATTCAGCCTAGATGAAAGGGGACATTAGACTGATATCAGACATGAATTTTTATTATATGTTTAGGATATTTCAGTATATGTTATCACCCTTAGGCTAATATACATATGAATTAAACAGGGCCATGCTAATTACTCTGGATCATTGAAAAAGCAAGAGAATTCCAGAAAAACATCTATTTCTGCTTTATTGACTATGCCAAAGATTTTTTTTTTTTTTTAACTGCATGATGGCTTTCTTTATTTGTGGCAAGTGAGACCTACCCTCTAGTTGTAGTGTGTGAGCTTCTCATTGCAGTGTCATCTCTTCCTGTGAAGCCTGAGTGCCAAAGTGCGTGGGCTTCAATAGCTGTGGCACGTGGGCTTAGTTGCCCTGTGGCATGTGGAATCTTCCTGAACCAGGGATGGAAACCCCATCCCCTGCATTAGCAGGTGGATTGTTGACCCCTGGACCAATAGAGAAGTCTAAGAAAGGTGTCTTTTTTTTTGCATTAATGAGGTGACTGTTGGGGAGCATCTAAGGTTGGGGACTTGTTGTCAGTGGAACATACCATGGGTTGAGAATTGGAATTTTCAGCCCCACCTCCCTCATCTCCAGAGAGGGGGACAAGTTGAATCAGTTGCCCATTGCCAATGGTTTAATCAAGATTGTCTGTGTAAGAAGGCCTCCTTTAAAACTCAAAATAAGTGGGTTGAAGAACATTTATCAGTTGATGATCTCCTGAAGGTGCTGAAAGAGTAGCTTTCCTGGAGAGGAAATGAAAGCTTCCTGCCCTTTCCCCATGTCTTGCCCCATGCATCTTTTCCATCTGGCTGTTCTTGAGTTTCATTCTTTTATAATAAACTGGTGATCTAATAAGTAAAATGTTTCTCTGAGTTTTGAGCCATGTTAGTAAATTGGTTGATCCCTCAGAGGATATCATTGTAATCTTTCATTTTATAGCCAGTGGACCAAGTACAGTTAACAATCTAGGCTTGTGACTGCTGTCTAAAGTAGGGTAAGGGGGCAGTCTTGTGGGAATTTTGTGCTTTTCCCAGGTAGATGGTGTCAGAATTGAGTTGAATTTTCAGACCTCCTACTGGTGAAAAAGTTGGCTTAAAGCTCAACATTCAGAAAACTAAGATCATGGCATCTGGTCCCATCACTTCATGGGAAATAGGTGGGGAAACAGTGGCAGACTTTATTTTCTTGGGCTCCAAAGTCACTGCAGATGGTGACTGCAGCCATGAAATAAAAAGATGCTTACTCCTTGGAAGGAAAGTTATGAACAACCTCGACAGCATGTTAAAAAGAAGAGACATTACTTTGCCAACAAAGGTCTGTCTAGTCAAAGCTATGGTTTTTCCAGTGGTCATGTATGGATGTGAGAGTTGAACTANAGTTCTGTAATGATGGTCTGTACTTCAGTAATGAAGATCTATAACCTTTCATTGTAATTCCACAGTGCTGAGAATCTTTGCACCAGGTATCCTTGGTGACAGTGACAATGAAACAAACATTAAGAATTGTATTTTAGTTTCTGAAAGGAGAAAATAGACTAGATATGATGAGGACATTTGAATGCATTGGCCAGCATAACTTGACATTCCTTTGAAAGGTAGTAGATGGCAGTTCTGTTGAACCCATTGCTATGTTAATCTCCCTCTGGGAAAGTATTGCTCTATGTGTAAGATTTTTAGAGGTTTGAAATTTTATTTCAAGCAAAGAGTAAGAAAAAGAAATTTCTTGGTATCAGAATTGGCCATTGTTTGAATTTGAACAACTAAGCAGTTCCCTAAATTACCAGAATAAGAGACTAGACCTCTAGTATGGGGAAAATAATGCTTTGAAGTGGCAACCTGGTGACCCTGATAGCACAAAAATAAAAAGAATTGCTCATAAGAGCCACTGAAATTTCAGTGTTAATCCACCATAGAGATAAGAGGAATAGTAAGAACTGCTGAATTCACAAAAAGCTTTTCAACCTGAATTTACTGTTCACACAAAGAGAACTAAACTGTGAGTCACAAGAGATAAAGGAGTAATCATCCCTGTCATTTTATGATCTGTGGTTGGAGTTTATTTTCAAAGGAGACTTGAAAACACATTTGGTAATGTAAAAGTTATAAATATCTTAGAGTTATTATTCTACAGAAGCTACAGATGTGGAAAAAAAGTGTGGCTGATCTCAACAAGATCTGCACATTTAACAAAACAAAAGTCTATGAAATCTGTGGAGCAAAGAATATCTGGACATAACATAGAGAACAACTGCCCTGAAGCCTTATCCCTTTTTACTCCACACATCACATTCACTGAATTGTGTTTTCAAGATTGTTACCAAGTGATGGAGAAACATGTTTGCAGTCCTTTAAATTTTTTAGCTTTGTTTCCACTTGTCTATATTTTGCACATGATACACTGCTTGGCAAACACAGATTTTTTTTATAAAATGCAATATCTGCATTAAGATTTGAGCTCTTTATTCCCTGTCTCCCTAACACTAGAAGACCTCCTTGACTCTCCATCACTAAGACTTCTCCTTTGTAGAAAATTAGGAACTCTTTCAATTCTTAGGTCCTTGATAAGCACACCTGTCTACATGATCACTTGGACTTCTTTCCTAAACTTATGTTAGAATTATATCTTTCTTCCCAGGATTCCCTGTCTATGGCAAATCATTCTCTAAGGGTAAAGTTTGGAAACATCTTAATGGAAAAGTTTCCAAGTAGCCAAGGTGGTGACAGGAATTAAACATGGATTGAGCTCCACACGCTCAAGTAGAAAGGCATAATAGAACATAGGCTGTCCAGGAAAGTGGTTTTGTATCTCTCTGGTATAAGTCAAAGGTGTGTGCAATTGTATCAGAAGCAGGTTGACTGAAAATTGGAAATGTAAGTTATTGCCAAGCTGTGAACAGCTTAAGTCAGATTTACACTGGCATCATTAACCAATAAAACGTCACTGGTGAATAACATGGTTGGACCATGTTTTAGAAAGATAGCTCCTCACAGTAGATTGCCTGGAGGGCACTAAAATAAGATAGTTGAGGCACAAATTCTGGCTGTGCCACTGTGTGGATGACCATGGATAATTTTGTATCCTTGTGTCTCAGGTCTCTTATATGTTTAGTAAAAACCTTAATGGCACTTACCTCAATTATGAAGGTTAAAGCAGATAATGAATTTCAAATCCTTAAGCAGCCAGCTTTGTATATAGTAAGAATCAATAAACGTTAGCTGTTTTATCTGTTATCCTATTTCTCAATATTCATTCCAAGTAAATATTATGGAAGGAGAATTATGTATGTTCTGCAATTCATGGGGTCGCAAAGGGTCGGACACGACTGAGCGACTGAACTGAACTGAACTGAACTGAAGAATGAATATGAAGAAAGTTTGTGATANTTTATCTGTTATCCTATTTCTCAATATTCATTCCAAGTAAATATTATGGAAGGAGAATTATGTATGTTCTGCGATTCATGGGGTCGCAAAGGGTCGGACACGACTGAGTGACTGAACTGAACTGAACTGAACTGAAGAATGTATATGAAGAAAGTTTGTGATAGCACCACTTCCAGTTTTAAGAAGATAGGAGGAAAACAATTGTTTTAAATTTATGTCTTGGTTCATTTGTTACGAACAGACAAAAATGGCTGCCAAACATGGATAGTATGGTTAGAATTGCCTAACAATATACAGTCTATAATATAGGCTGCATACCATTTCCTTTGGGAGCCGAGATAGGATGGTATAACTGCTGCCAAAAAGGAGTATGCTGTCTCAGCAGCAACCAAGGTGGATATCTGAATATTCATCCTCCAGAAAGGCTGAAACTGGGCTGCAGTGAAAGACCCCTACAACTATTTATGGGGAGAGGTATGCTCTTTCAAGGACAATTGAAAACCATAGTGTTTCTCAAAGGATAACTGCCTCATACTTGTACAAAATGCCAAACATAGGAGGTTTTCTGTGTGAAGAGAGAAAAGTGCTTCCAATATATATTCAAGTAAAAATATGCTAAAAAATTTGAAAGCAGGTTCAAGGGAAAGATGAATTATAAGTATATCTTGTATAATGTAAGGTCATATTAGAAGCAATTAACTCTATAAAATACTAAATTCTGGAAGCACAAACATAATATGAAGATTCTATGTGATAAAATTAATTATAGCTTTATATTAGTTATCAAAATTACATTGAATCACTAAGGCTCCAATATTAATGACTTATATCAGTTAAAGAACATTTGACAATTTTTAAAGATTCTTCTGAGCAATTCAAGGCAGTATATCTTATTAATGTATTACACTGAGTTCATTCATTTAATACAGTATTGCTTAGCCAATTAGAACAAATGTGTGACCAATTCACTGAATGACTTAGCACTGAGCTGGTAGAGAGCAAGTAAATGTAACTTTATTCTTTCATTTTACTGTTTTTCCCTTGTGCTTCAGTGAGTCTCTCATCTGTACCTCTGACAGATAACATCACAAGGCAATTTCATCATTGTCAGATATTAGCGAATAATCCCATTTTAGGTGTCAGCAAGTCCATTCAAGCCTATTATAGAGTTCCATTATTATCCAGTTCAGAAATTCTCCCCTTCTCCAGCTAAGTCCTGCTTCAGGCTGGTAAACATGTACTAGAAAAAGCAAGTATATCAAACATTAACTTCAAATGTGCTTGAGCAAGTTCCCAAGGGCCTTAGAAGAGCTAGACATGTCTTTCTTTCTTATGTAAAGATCTCTAAAGGTAGGCAGCCCAGGTCTGGACAGTGGTACCACATAGTCATCAAGGATTCAGGTTTCTTTTCCTAATTGTCCATATTTTTCCGATTGTGACTTCCACATCAACTTCAGGATGCCTGAAAGAAATCAGATCATTGAGTCCGCAGTCACCCTAGCAGGAAGAAGAGAGATGGAGAAAGGTCTGCCCATTCTATTTATATACACTCCTCAAAAGTCACAACTGTCTTTACTGCTTAGATACTATGGGCCAAATCTTGATCACACGACCTCTCATACTTGCAAGGAAGTCAAACTATAGTGAGAGGTAGTCATGTGCTAAGTTGAAAACTAAGAATTTATCAAGAAGAAAAGAAAGAACAGATTTTAGGGAACAGCTAAGTCGTTTCACCCAGGGCACAAAGTTTTCTTCTTCATTGGTTTCCATCACACTTTTCTATTTTTCTTTCCCTACTCACAACAATGACACTATTTATTCTGGATTAGGGTACACAAAGAAAAACCAAGAGTGTGTTGGTGCTGCATGAGTTCCACAGTGATCCCCTCAATGAGATTTTCTGACTTCAGTTTGCTATAGTGGGTGTTGCCTTCTCCAGCTGGCTGTGAACAATTCTACTTCGGGACTGAATCTGTGGCAATCTACTCCACAGTAGACTATATCCATTGTGCTCACATCAATCTACAAGTGATCCATATGATCAGAATTCTTTTCAGCACAATGGCTGCCAGCAACCTGTGTCATCGTTCACATCAGGGCAACAAATACAGGCACGTTTCCTGGCATTTCTGGAATACAGCTCATAGACACTATGGGCTTCTCCCTTAGCTCGTCTATCAGGCAACTGGCCAGACTCAGCTTCAGCCTGTTTTAATACTGAATCAGGTACTAGTCTCTGCCTCTCCAGTTTTCAGAGCTCTCATGACAGAGCTTCAAGGGGAAATTTTTCTAGTTCTCTCACTTGCTCACTGGTTTAAGATGACTTAAGTATTCCCCTAATATATGGGATAAGGGGAAAAAACAGTAGCAGAGGTCTCTAACAGTGCTCTATCTCTAAGGAAATCCCTCCTTCATTGATCTCTCCTGATCAGTCTTCAAACCTTGCCTTTATACTCTCAGAATGACTAATGGGAAGTGGCTTGTCAGGTTGGGTCGCTGCTAAAGTAGTTCTGTATAAATACTTCTCTTTTCATCATGGGATAAAATCACTTTAATTTTAATCCTTACAGCCTCAGTTAACAGCTCATTGACAGAGATTATTAATATGTCTTTTGTTACCCAAACATTTTTGACCAGAGTCTTTCAATATTTACTTACATAACAAATTTCTGGCCACTGAGGGTTTCTCCAAAAATCACCCAGTCAATAATGTGTTAATATAAAAGTAAAGGAAATTTTTCCATTTAAAAAAATTAACAGATTTTTGAAAGATAGCAAAATGCACAAATAAAACTATGTGACTAAGGGCTGACATATATACATCATAGAAACATCACCACAATCAAGTTCACAAACACATGTATAATACCTCCAAACATTCTTGGGCCCCTTAGAAATATTTAGACTTCCCTGGTGGCGCAGACGGTAAAGCGTCTGTCTACAATGTGGGAGATCTGGGTTCCATCCCTGGGTTGGGATGATCCCCTGGAGAAGGAAATGGCAATCCACTCCAGGACTATAGCCTGGAAAATCCCATGGACAGAAGAGCCTGGTAAGCTACAGTCCATGGGGTCACAAAGAGTCAGACAAGACTGAGCAACTTCACTATATTCACTATATTAAAAATATTTGCCTAACTCAAGACTACACATATTTTTCTTAGATTTTCGCCCAAAAGGATTTGTAGCTTTAGGATTTACAGTTAGTTTCATAAATCATTTGAGTTAATTTTTATATACATAAGAGGTGTGGATTAAAGTTCATGCTTTTGCATACAGATATCCAATTTTTTGACACAAGTTATTGAAACGACTATCCTTCATCCACTAAACTTTCTTCCTTTTTTCTCAAAATTCAATGTTTAGTTCTAATTCTGTGTTCTCTATTCTGTTTGATTGATCTATGTATCTATTCTTAGACAAGTACCATAGGCTTAGTTACTGTATCTAAATAAGTCTTAAAATCAGGTAGTGTAAACCCTTCAGATTTATTTTCTTTGTCAAAATGTGGCTATCCTACTCACTTTGAGTTTCCATATGAATTTTAGAATCAGCTTGTCAATTTTTGCAAAAAACTTTGAGAGGATTTTAATTGAGATTATGTTGGATATACAAAACCAATTTACACAGGACTATGGAGAGAATTACTGTGATTTTTTTTAATTTTTATTTTTACTTTATTTTACTTTACAGTACTGTATTGGTTTTGGCATACATTGATATGAATCCATCATGGCTGTACATGAACTTGGAAGTGAACAAAGATCATTCTGTCGTTTTTGAGACTGCATCCAAGTACTGCATTTCGGACTCTATTGTCAACTATGAGGGCTACTCCATTTCGTCTATGGGGTTCTTGCCCACAGTAGTAGATATAATGGCCATCTGAGTTACATTCACTCATTCTAGCACATTTTAGTTGGCTGATTCCTACAATGTCACTGTTGACTCTTGCCATCTCCTCTTCGACCACTTCCAATTTGCCTTGATTCATGGACCCAACATTCCAGGTTTCTATGCAATATTGCTCTTCACAGTATCAGACTTTACTTCCATCACCAGTCATATCCACAGCTGGGTGTTGTTTTTGCTTTGGCTCCTTCTGTTCTTTCTTTCTCGAGTTATTTCTCCACTGATCTCCAGTAGCATATTGAGTACCTACTGACCTGGGGAGTTCATCTTTCAGTGTCTTATCTTTTTGCCTTTTCATACTGTTACTGGGGTTCTCAAGGCAAGAATACTAAGGTGGTTTGCCATTCCATTCTCCAATGGACCATTTTTTGTCAGAGTTCTCCGCCATGACCTATCCGTCTTGTGTGACCCTACACAGCATGGCTCATAGTTTCACTGAGTGAGCCAAGGCTGTGTTCCATACTATCAGACTGGTTAGTTTTCTGTGACTGTGGTTTTCAGTCTGTCTGCCATCTGATGGATAAGATTAGAGGCTTATGAAAGCTTTCTGAAGGAAGAGACTGACGGGGGAAACTGGGTCTTGTTCTAATGTTGATGTTCAAACTACGACAAAATTGCACTCTCTCACACGCTGGTAAAGTAATGCTCAAAATTCTCCAAGCCAGGCTTCAGCAGTATGTGAACTGTGAACTTCTAGATGTTCAAGCTGAATTCAGAAAAGGCAGAGGGACCAGAGCTCAAATTGCCAACATCTGTTGGATCATTGAAAAAGTGAGAGAGTTCCAGAAAAACATCTACTTCTGCTTTATTGACTCTGCCAAACCCTTTGACTGTGTGGATCACAACAAACTGTGGAAAATTCTTCAAGAAATGGGAATACCAGACCACCTGACTTGCCTCCTGAGAAATGTGTATGCAGATTAAGAAGCAACAGTGAGAACTGGACATGGAACAACAGATTGGTTCCAAATCAGGAAAGGAGTATGTCAAGGCTATATATTGTCACCCTACTTATTTAACTTATATGCAGTGTACATCATAAGAAATGTTGGGCTGGATGAAGCACAAGCTGGAATCAAGGTTGCCAGGAGNGATTAAGAAGCAACAGTGAGAACTGGACATGGAACAACAGATTGGTTCCAAATCAGGAAAGGAGTATGTCAAGGCTATATATTGTCACCCTACTTATTTAACTTATATGCAGTGTACATCATAAGAAATGTTGGGCTGGATGAAGCACAAGCTGGAATCAAGGTTGCCAGGAGAAATATCATTAACCTCAGGTATGCCAATGACACCACCCTTATGGCAGAAAGAACTAAAAAGCTTCTTGATGAAAGTGAAAGAGGAGAGTGAAAATGTAGGCTTAAAACTCAACATTCAGAAAAGAAAGATCATGGCATCTAGTCCCATCATTTCATGGCAAATAGATGGGGAAACAATGGAAACAGTGGCAGGCTTTATTTTTGGGGGGCTTCAAAATCACTGCAGATGGTGGTTACAGCCACGAAATTAAAAGACGCTTACTCCTTGGAAGAAAAGTTATGACCAACCTAGACAGCATATTAAAAAGCAGAGACATTACTTTGCCAACAAAGGCCCATCTAGTCAAAACTCTGGGTTTTCCAGTAGTCATGTATGGATGTGAGAGTTGGACTATAAAGAAAGCTGAAAGCAAAAGTGAAGTCGCTCAGTCATGTCTGACTCTTAGCGACCCTATGGACTGCAGCCCACCAGGCTCCCCTGTCCATGGGATTTTCCAGGCAAGAGTACTGGAGTGGGGTGCCAAAGAAAGCTGAGTGCCAAAGAATTGATGGTTTTGAACTCTGGTGTTGAAGAAGACTCTTGAGAGTCCCTTGGACAGAAAGGAGATCCAACCAGTCCATCCTAAAGGAAACCAGTCCTGAATATTCATTGGAAAGACTGCTGTTGAAGCTGAAACTCCAATACTTTGGCCACCTGATGCAAAGAACTGACTCACTGGAAAAGACCCTGATGCTGGGACAGATTCAAGGCAAGAGGAAAAGGGGATAACAGAGGATGAGATGGTTGGATGGCATCACGGACTCAATGGACATGAGTTTGAGTAGGGTCTAGGAGTCGGTGATGGACAGGGAGGGCTGGCGTGCTTCAGTCCATGAGGTTGCAAATAGTCGGACATGACCAAGTGACTGAACTGAACTTAATGGGGAGAATTGACATCTTAATATTGTATGTTTAAGTTTGGGTCTTTCTTTTCTATTACTTAGATCCTCTTTAATTTCTCTCAGCAACATTCTGAACCTTTCAGTGTATAGCTTTAAACAATTGTGTATTAGCAATTGTTCATTGTTAATACACAGAAATGAAATGGAATGTTGTCTCAGGCTCACTGATGTACTGTTCCTTTTAGGTCTTTTTCTGTTTTTCATTTTGGATAGTTTCCATTGCTATGTCTTATAAATTCACTAATCTTCTGTAATACTTGTTCTTACTTCTACTCAGTGTAATTCTTATGTTAGACATTGCCATTTTTATCTCTGGAAATTCAATTTTGTTCTTTTTTTCGGTATGTCTATCCTGGAGAAGGAAATGGCAGCCCACTCCAGTATTCTTGCCTGGGAAACCCCATGGACACAGACACCTGGTGGGCTACAGCCCATGGGGTCACAAAGAGTTGGACACAACTAAACAACTAAAGCTTTCACTTTCTCCATTTTTGGATGAATGGAATACAGCTACAATAATAGTTTTTATGTCCTCATCTATTAATTCTATTATATATGCCATTTCTATATGATGTTTTCATTTATTGATTTTTGTCTTCGTTATATGTAATATTTCCCTGATCCTGATCATGCTTGAAAAATTGTATTAGATACCACATATTTTGAGTTTTACCTTGTTGAGTGCTGCATATCTTATATTCAAATATTCCTGAGATTTTTTTTTTTCGGGTTGCAGTTAACTTGCCTAAAACAGTTTAATCCTTTTATGCTTTTAAGCTTTATTATATAGGGATTAGAGAAGAACTCAGTGTAAACTAATATTAACCCACCACTTTAGAGGACTCAATCCAATAGCCCTTGAATTGTGTTACTTCCTACTGTGTATNATTTTTTTTTTTCTGGGTTGCAGTTAACTTGCCTAAAACAGTTTAATCCTTTTATGCTTTTAAGCTTTATTATATAGGGATTAGAGAAGAACTCAGTGTAAACTAATATTAACCCACCACTTTAGAGGACTCAATCCAATAGCCCTTGAATTGTGTTACTTCCTACTGTGTATGTGGCAGGAAGAGGAACTATTTCTAGCCTTGTGTAAATTCCAGGGATTATTCCTTCAATCTGTTGAGTCCTTTTGAGTGGTTCTCTCTGCCATGGCTAAATTCCCCACTTGCATATGCTGATTGGTGCTCAGTTAAAGACACAGAGATTTCTAGAGTTCCCTCCCTCGACCATTCTCTTTTCTCTAGAACTCTGTGCTTGGCCTCACAAACTCCCAGTTCCATCTCCTTAACTTATTGAAACTGCAGGACGTTTGCTGGTTTCCTACTCCTTATGCTACAATCTGGAAACCTGTCATATGGAGGATGCGATTGTAGGATTGTACACATTATTCCCATCTTTTCACAACCGCTGTGAAGTATTACCTGATGTCCAATGATGTGAACACTATTATTTCACATAATTTATCTATTTTTTTTAGTTGTTTCAAGAACGTTATCGTAGGCATAATTCCAAGATAGCCTTCATAAAATTCCAAGGCTCTGAGATACACATGAATTTTTACAGTTATGCAATCAAATACTAATTTTAAAGTATTGCTTTGAAGGGATTTTGCAGATATAATTATAGCCCCATATTAATGTTAAAATAGGGAAATTATCTGGGTGAAACTTATAACCACATAAATCCTTTAAAACTAATGCTTTTTTCCAGCTAGAAGAGGAAATTTGGTAACTTTAAAGATGGAGGGGACCATATGGCCATGAATATGAGTGGCTTCTAGGAGGTGAGAGCTGTAGCTGTACTCAACCCACAGCTAGCAGGAAAATCGGTGCCTCAGGCTGCTGCAGCTAACACTGAGTGGACTAGTCGGTCTCCATCACTTTTTGCTTCATTTGCACATCCTCTTATCATACTTTCTTTTTTCTTTCTTTCGTTAATGATTCCTTTGCACCTAATTGCTTAAAGAAACTCACTTGTTAGTTAAAGCTATATCAGGTATCTGGTGATTTTCCTCTTTGAAACACTCCCTAATATGCATCTTCTTTGTAAGCATTCTTCATTCCAGAAGAGAAGGTCATGGTACGATAGCCCCAGAGAACATTAGACCCCATCTCTACACATTTTGATGGCTTTGAAATGTTTCATGAGAAGAAAGGAATCAGACTCCACACCTGCTCTGATCTTTATCAAGAATCCTATTTTGAGCTAACATTTTAAGTTTTACTCACTGAACCCTTTCAGTGAGGACACAGTGTCAAGGGCACTGGTCTGCTGTGGCCTCCTTTGGCTGGCAATGAAATAAGGCTACTCTTTTCCTCTTCACCCAAAACTCTGTCTCCATGATTTTTATTTGATGTCAATGTACAGAGACTGGATTTCAGTAACAAGTCCTATAGTAGCAAGGAAATTAATTATGCCCACAGCAGGTGAGCGTGTAAGAGGGTTCTGACCACCCCCATACTCAGCGCCATGAAAAACACAGCTTCAGCCAATGCTTTGATTTCAGCCTAGTGAGACACTAAGCAGAGACCCCAGTCCTGCTGTGCCCAGACTTCTGTCTAGTTTTAGGTACTTTAGCACTAATTTTGTTTATTGCCACTGCACATTGGCTGGTTTTCATTAGCCAGGCACTCTCATAAACACCGTATACACTATTTTTCTTTTGTTCATCACAATTGCAATGGATATTAAATAGTCTTAGTCTCATTCGCCTAAGGAGTTTGAGGATTCTAAACTCAGAATTGTTAGTTAGAGAAGGCAAGACTCCTGGGAACAGAAACCTAGATTAAATCTGTACTGATACCATACGGAAATCCCATAGCCACTGGGAACAGGATCAATGTTATGTAGCTCTTCTGTAAAGGAAGGATCCTGGGGTGACAATTTCTCCCAGCCATTTATTTTACTCTTTAAATATTTTAGGGAGGAAAATGTGTCCATTATCTGAAATGTTGAGCTCATAAAATCGTACCTCNCCACTGGGAACAGGATCAATGTTATGTAGCTCTTCTGTAAAGGAAGGATCCTGGGGTGACAATTTCTCCCAGCCATTTATTTTACTCTTTAAATATTTTAGGGAGGAAAATGTGTCCATTATCTGAAATGTTGAGCTCATAAAATCGTACCTCTATCATTAAACCAGATGAAGAAAAGTCTCAGTCTGTGAGGGAGCCTTATACCATGCTTGGTTGAGTCACATAAGACTGTCATTACAGGGAAAGAAAAATGGTTTTACAATCAGAGCAGCACTAGACTAACACATCCTCCCTCTCACTCTAATATTCCCAATTTACAGCTGTTTTAAACTCAAAAGTTTCCAGTTTGGACAACTATATAGCCATCCTGGCTATCATTACCAGAAAAACCACATAGTTGCATTAGTCAGACTGAAGCCTCAACTACTCTAAGCAAAAGACTGAAAAATATACTTGTCAAAGAACATAGAAATGTATTTTCCCTCCTCACATAATAGTCCAAAAAAGATGGATGGGCCAAGCTCAGCAAAATCATCCCAGGACCCAAGCTAACAGGATAGTTCTTTTACTTTTAATGTATTACTTCTGACACTTTTCCAGTTGTTTCCATTTTCAATCATCAAGGTGGGAAAGGGCTCCCAGGCTTCTCTGCCTTTGGAATTCTCCAGGCAAGAATACTGGAGGGGTGTCCATTTTCTTCTCCAAGGGATCTTCCTGACCCAGGGATTAAATCCAGGTCTCCTGCATTGCAGGCAGATTCTTTACTGTCTGAGCCACCAGGGAAGCCCAAATCTAGAGTAGTCATCTTAATTAGTTGAACCAGAGTTGGACACCTCTCTCCACTCACATGCCATCCACAGATGAGAATTTAATCATAGGACCACATCAGCAAGAAAGGATAAAGGATTGTGGCTTTAAAAACTAGTAGATCTTGCCACAATGGGCCAACTTTGCTCACTCTAATATTGCTTCCTTTGTTCCCCAACTCCACTGCACCATAACAGGGTGACTATAAAGCTTGTATTCAATATTAAAGAGTGGTGACATTCCACAGGAGATTTTTTATTTTAGGTATGTGGATAGTTCATCAAAATTCAGATCAAATAATCATAAAACACAAGGCCAAGAGTCACAGGTTATGTTACAGTCTGTCTCTAACTTTGCAAATAAATATTAAATTCACTTTTGTGGGCCTTTTCTTCAGTATTCACTGTACTGACCTGAAGAGTTGATATAAGAGAAATATAGCAGTAAATCAATAATATGACTTCTTTCTCCTTAACAACAGACTTAGAGACATTAATATAGACTCACAGACTTTAAATGAATAGAAAAATAACAAACTTCAAAACTTAATGATAAAAAAAATTCACAATAAATCTTCCAAAGCAAATATATGAAAAGGAAATTTGAGTTTTTTGATATTGCCTAAACAAAAATTCCTGTCATTAATATTAATTCTAGATGTAACCAAAATCAAACTTAAGATTATCAAATATTTTATAATTATAATTGAACATAAAATAATAATTACAATAAAGTTTTATACACATGGTATTATGCAATTATAAACATGGGAAATCAAGCTATCTCTTTTAGTTTCAAATATCCATATTTGAAATTTCTAAAAGTAAAAATAAAACACATATATTGGACAGATATCAATGCATAGAAAGACCTTCAACAAGTGAATTCTGTTTTCAATATTGGCTGTTTGCCAGCTAACTCATTACACATGGCATCTGGATCTTCCCTG